>BMAO01017923.1:0-43194 GCA_019973975.1 Trichonephila clavata
AGCAACAATTGACACACACAACCCAATCTGTTGAGTTTACCATAACCAGTCTTCCGCAACTATTAAAGAATACAGGTATGCAATAACATTTTTCTTAATACGTATAACGTTGTCTCTCTATTTATTTTGATTTTCTAGCAATAATTTAAGAATGCTTGCTCTCGGACACATGTTCCATCCATTCTTTAGAGTAGAAAATTTGTCTCTTTGATAAGGCATCCTTTGCCAATCAATAGTGTCTATCACAAGTATTGAAGCCAGTTTTTGCAATGCAACTTCATTAGCATGGATACAGTGACCATTAACCTGCTTAGGTGCCCCAAATGAACCAATGTTTGTTTTACTTTCATCGTAAGTGGCAACGTACATCCCCGCAACTCCTGTATTCTGGAGCCCAAATCCTGAAATTATGGTTTTGCAATCATTTTTAAGATATGGCCTGCGGCCTAAAACCTGACTGAAGAGAAACCCTAATATTCTCCGTTACACAGTGCGTTTACAACTTCTTTGGTTCGATTTTCCCGTTATTTGTTCAACTGCGTCGTGCAAGTTAATCCTCACATACCGTGGCAACTGACAATCACCCCTCTTAGTGGTGTGTAGTGCACCGCAGGTTTTCAAACTGCTTATTTTCAGTGATATTTTTTGCTCAGTTAGGTATTATTTTTCCACAGCATCACGCGAACAATTCCGGAACTGTGTAGTTTCTGATAAAAACTGCCACCGTTTGCGTGGAACATCCCCCTTTAGAACTGTGCGTTTCGTCCATCGCCACTTGGAAAACTACATTTTACATACTTTGACGGCTAGCGCCACTTTACACGTACCATTGGCTGTACATTCCTTAAATATGAGGTAGGAAGGTCGTAAAAATGTGACCCTGCACAGTAACGAATTTTTCAACCCACTAATTTCTGAAACTTTATTGAGAGGAAGAAAGACGCAGAACTTTTTGGCAGTTTTTCCGAAATTTATTTTTATTAACCAGAATCACTAGAATTATTTAGAATAATTAATGAATGTCACAGTTTCACATATATATTGCTCATTTTTTTTATTTCAATGAAAGAAGTAATATTTCTAATTCACAAGAAGGAGTAAATCAGTTTGTAAAGTGATATAAATGTCTATGTTCTTCGAAATTTTTATGTGAACTCATCATCCAACTTTCTATACAACATCATCTGGAAGATTTTGAACCTTGACTTGAGATTTAATGAGCTTCAGTCCCTCAACACTACGGGGCTTTAGTTGCACTACGACTTGAACACATGACTGAAAACACTAGGCACGAGCTCGCAACCATAACTTTAACCATTATATACATTCGAATATAGCAATTACTTGATATTAAGCAGTCAGTGATCGTTATTCGAAATGATTGTTAATTGTTAGTATCACAAAGCTATAACATTTTATCTTAAAAAACATAACTACGTTAATAATTAACTTTATAATTGAAAAATTATAAAGCTAAATTAAAGTCAATGCATTTAAAATAAAAAATTGGACTAATTACGGATTTTTCCCTAACGTAATACTTATGGAATTGGAATACCAAACTAATTCCATTCGGATTGTAAATTTCCATAAAATTATTCTCAAATGTATGAAAGTTTTAACAATGTTCATTTTAGTAAATTTCCTTACGACATTTAGTTACCTTAGAGAAATCATTAGTTAATTATCTTTGAAGTTGTATAAGGCAAGGTACTTAAGCAATTATGCATAAAAGTGAAATTAATTAAATATCATACTAAGTTCATACAATTTGGGGAGAATCCTTATGTTTATTTAATTTTGGATTGGGATATTCTATATTCCCTCTGATTCTATTTTTTAGTTTAATAATAATAACAGTAAAAATAATGAAATGGAATTTATTTATTATTAATAAATAAGTATTTAAGATAGAAAAGGTTGTTTCACTGTATATTTTTTTAGTCTGCATGAATTATTCATATTTGCTGAAGGTTTATTATTATTATTATTAAGGAATCCATTATTATTAATTACCTTTTATAAAAACAAAACATATAAAGAGGACTCGGTAACCTTTCAACAATTTTGTATTTATGTATTTAAAATTATAGTTTGGCATTTTTTATAATGTTTATATTCAAGAAAATGATACAAGATGAAATTTTTCCCTATTATTCACATAATCTTGAGAATATAAATTTTTTGAAGGGAATTTTTGAGAAATTTTAAATTTTACTCCTTTAGTAGTTTTTAATTTTTTTACCTGAAAATTTTTGATACAATTTTTAAGAATGTTCTGAGCAACTTTAAAGAGAAGGATCAATTTTACAATAATTTAATTAGCTTTGGAGAAAAAAAATAATGATATGCATTCTAAAATTCAATAAAAAAGCTAATAACTGCTACATTTTAATTTTTTTTAAAAAAAAGCATTCAGTTTGCAACAAAATGGATCCCTGATTTTGTTACATATATTATACACACGAAAAAAAAATAGAAATGATTGGCAAATAATTGTGGAAGGAGTAGAATTTCGAATGTACTAATGTATCGATAAAACACAAACTGAGAAAAAACCAATTTAAAGTTTATAATTCTGAAAAATAACTATAATAAGCTTAAATAAATTTAAAATAACACTTTAAGACATTCATTATGTAATTTTCTTTAAAATAATTTCCTTTTGGTATTTTTTGAACCCATACATTTTTATATATGATCAAATTTGGAAGGGTATTAATTGCAAAAGAAAATTTTTTAAAAAATGGTAAAAATTTTTTTTTTCTCAGGACAGAAATTTTAATTTCTTTCTTCACAAAATATTGAAGTATTATATTTGTATGAAAACATATGAGGAATAAGAATTTAAATTAGAAATTATTAATTTAAAATGCTTAGTTCAAAAATTTTACGTGCATACACATTTTACAAAGAAAAAAAAATTACGTTATTGTAATGAATCAATAATATCCTGCTTTATATATACCTTTTTTATAGTTATTATTTCTCTTTTTAAAATAGATTTTTTTTATCAAAACACTTTTTGAGCTTTTTTTTCTAAAAAGGGGACGTGGTCTAATTGCCTAATTTCTTTATTTACATTTTTCAAATGAAGTTTTATCCAACTTTTAACTTTCCGATATGTAAAAGTGATGTATCAATCGAAAGATAATAATGCGAAGAATAAGATTAAATAAAAATAAAAAATTTATAGTTCGGTCATTTTGGGGGGTTCCGAATTCTCTTAAAGTTTACTTTTATGTATGCATATATATTGGTGTTCATTAAACATCCTGAATTATTAGTTGTCTTAAAAGTATTGTCCTAAAAGCATTAGTTCCACAAACCATATTTAATAATTGTTATAACGCAGAAATTTTATTTAGGAAAACTCAACACGTTTAAAATGACAAAACTTAAATAATGTTTATTTAATAATGTTTACATTTCAAAGAAATTTTAATCACCAAAGAATTCTTTATTTAGCTTCCAATAAATTGTACTTTGCCACTTTTGTAACGTTTACTTCTCAGATAAAAAGGTTTTTTCTCTAATTAAGGTTTTGCATAAATATCAGTTTGTGAAAAAATTTTCATTTGAGACAGCCGATTCAATAACTTTACAAAGGAAATATAATTGTAAAACGTTTTACTTGTAATTAAAAGAAAGAAAATAATTTCTATCATTTGATATTATTTTGTTAGTTTGAATCACACAGATGAACTTTTTTAAATATCTGCATTATTGAAATATTCCAATAATAATAATGTATTTTAAGAATTTCGATTAAATCTCCAGCTGCATTCGCATTTCTTTGAATTTAAATTCTAAAGGCATGTTAGGTACATATTTACAGAAGCAAGGATTTTAATATATGAAAAACGATGTAAATTTTACTATCTCCTATCCCAATTATAAAAATCTTACTTTTCAGGGTACATTTCCATGTTTACATGCAATTCAATTTTCGATCATAGATTAATCCTTTGACATAGCAATGTTTTTTGACAACTGTTTTTAAGTGGGTAAAAAAACCAAGATATATAAATTCAGGGTACAGATTTGTTACATTAAACCTTTTACACGCCAATGTTCCAATATTGGAACATCAACTTTGAAATTTTCTGAAAAATTCAATTTTATTCATATTGTTCCATAAAAATTATTTGAAGGCAAAAAGTATGGATTAATTTTTGAAATTGAAGTATTGTTGCAAAATTAAATAGTCTCTCTGAGAAAAAAATTCTAAATAATGCATTTTTTTCTACTTTTGATCGGGCAAAATTAAAAAATTCATATAAAATTCAAAATTTAAAAAAATATTTTTATTATTTGGTAAAAGTAACTAAAAATGATCATTTTAACTGTAGACTGCAAGATATAAAAAATATCGTTATTTTTTTTACTATCGGTTTTGAAATTTCAATGTTCCAAAAATGGAACATTGGCGTGTAAAGGTATACTTTTTCACACAATGCAGTTATTACGTTTAAAGTTCACATAAGAGTGGGAAAAGGTTTCTGAACGCTAAAAACTTATTGTATGTGTCGGAAGAAAATATTTATGACTTGACTTTCGTTTCGGCTCCCTCTCCATCTCTCAACTCCCCCCCCCCCTTTCAACCGTTTCTGGAAAATCTCAAGTGAATTTCTCAGCTGCAGCAAAAGTAACTACCATGTGCGTTTGTTGATAGTTAGATGTAGCGTATGTCTTATTTGGAGAAGAACGTCACATAATAAGGTTTAATATTATTTTGTGTTACATCAGTTAGTGAATATCCATTACGCTGATAAGATGACGCATTCATAGCCATTCCGGACTGTAGAAGAGACTTTGGAATATTTTTATACACAATCAGATGAGAAGAACATATTAGTATTTGTCAGTTTCCCTTAGAAGAAAGTGGGTGATTTACTGACGAGGAAGATATCGATGAAGATACTTTTCAGTCTGTTCTACCAGTATATGTTTGTTGCAAAATCGAAATTTCTGCAAGCATAGATGATGATAAAATACCCGTATGTCAGAAAAGCACAACGAAAAAATGCCTCAAGTGCGAAAAAAGATTGCTTCAGAAATGTTTTCCAAGCTATACATGGACAATAAAAATAGTTTAGGACATAAAAAAACACATAAGAAAAAACAATAATATATCCTGTCTGATTGTTGTAGTTGTTGTGTCCTTCCCGCAGGGAAGGAATGAAAGTTCGCATTGCCTGTGAGACAGGTTGGACTTCTTAACCACCTATCTCCACCTCCACAATTTTGGCATGGAACTGAAAGAAAGGGAAATATTCTCCAACCCCCTGCACTCGTGGTTTCTGCTGCGACCGCCCACAAGACTTTCAGACCCACTGATTTAACGAGCACGTACTCCGTCTATACTCGGTGGTATTTAGTGGCAACGGGCATCGAGCCCAGGCTCTCAAGTCTGGAGTCCGATGCTCTAACCACTAGACTACCCACGGCTATATATTTTGTCTTTATTTCTCATTTTAAATAATTTTGGTAAATCTGTATTTTTCTAGTTTTTTTTCTTGCTTTATTATACTATAGCTTTGCGAATTTTGATATGAAGGTTATTCGCTTATTTCTTTGTCCTACTGATGTTTTCCTTTATTGTTTCTAATAAGTGATTGTAGTTTTCTGAAATGTATTAATTCCTGTGTATAAATTATATATTTTCAACTTAATCTGCTTTATTTTGGAATTATATTTAAAAGTTTACTTCAGATGTGGCGCAAACAGGGGACACCCATCAGGGAACCTGCCCCCCCTTCCCCCATCGGGGTACATTTAAAAAACTCTGCAGGGAAAAAACGATAGATTTCTCTCGTTCATACGCAAACTTTTAGTTCTTTTTCCCCCCATTTTAATTTTAGATTTTTTTAGTTCCATTTCAATTGTTGGTTTCATGCCACTCCCCCCCCCCTGCAAAGTGGGGGGGGTGAATGATGAAACTCCGTTGGGAAATGTTTAATGACACCTCTTGTTAAGATACTACTTCTTAAAAATGTATATAATAACTGATTTTTGAATTTAAATGTCATTGGTCGTACTCTTAAAAAACATGTGAAAAAACTTAATGGTACCCGCCAATGAAACATGCTAAAAATCTTTAAAAAAAATTTTTTTTTCAAATTTTTTTCTTTTATAGATTTTATGTTTCAATTTTAATTCGATTTTTATCAAAATTTAGTTTATGTTACCTTTCAATCATAGTGCGGCGTTTAAAAGGTTTTAATATAATTTATACGATAAAAAACTAATTATACTACAGGTTTCACATTCTGATGAACCGTCATCTTGTTAATAGATTACTTGAATTTGAATTAGTATATACGAGTGATTGAAAAAACAGGATATATGACAATTGTCAATATACTTCGTTATTACTCAAGGATAAAAATTTAGGGGTATCCTTATTTACAATATAACTCAACGAGACCTAGTTCTAATAAATATGAATGATGTATCTTTTTCTAGAAATTTGAATGTGGCTATTTTAGGGAGGTACGGAACAATAACCTTCAAATAAAACTGCGTTATTCGCTTTCAGATAAGATCACATATTAATTTGCACAAGGTAATTTATTTTATAGTCAAAATTTCTGACTAAACAATTCACATTGTCGTAGTCTCTCACTATCCCTATGATTATTAACTCCCCTTTGCACATTATCTAAATTCGGGTATGTTGGATTCATAATTAACTACTAAATTAATAAATCAATATCATTTATTAATCTTTCTTAATAGATAAACACACAAATATTAATCAAACCTTAAGAACAACAAATTACAGTGGAGTGAGATAAGAATTCAATTATGAACGACGGAACACTAACTGAGACTACGGAGAATAACGCATACAATCAAACTACGCATTTAAATCTAATTTATGAAAATCACAGACCTGATATCTTTTTAAGGCAGGATTCTTTAATATTTGAAGGATCTATAGAGCGGCTTCAATCCTTGATATCTTCAGTTACGTCCGAACCGAATTAATGAATCTTTTTCAATAATCTTCCTTCAGCTAACAAACTTCACTTAGTTAAACTAATCTCCTAGAATCACCTTCTTAATCAATCTCGTAGTTAACTCCTCTATCAAAACACGTAGTCATCCTCTATCTCTTCATTTCATTTCTCCCTTTTATATCTTTTTCGAACTCGCTAAACCCGAAACTATCTTGTTTGCATAAGTCACACTTTTAGCTCTCAGCGGGGATTGGTTAAAATAAATACAATCTTAAAAGAATTTGAGAGAAGGTTAGTGAAACGCGTAAGCACCCGTCACAACATGATCCATGAAATAACATAGAAAGGCAATCTGCTATATACCTGTGAATTTAGTTTAACTTTAGAGTTACATTAGTAAGCTGTTAGTGATAAATTTCCATATATACCATAGGAGAAGAACGTTTAAAATATTCAAAAAGTAAAATTTTTTTAAAAGAAAAATTGTAATCACTACAACGTCTTGATCGGTAGTTTAGAGTAGATTCATGGTTTCGAAACATGATTTGGACGAAGATTATAATGTGGGTTATTTTATAGCTTTTTCAAAAAAATTGGGATTACATTTTCTCTTCATATTTCGACACAGAAATATAAGTAAACAAAGAAGTTTGGTACCTTAAAAACTACGTTTAACCCTGCACTCTTAGTCCTAATTTGTGGCCGTAGTAGTCAAGTGGTCAAGGTATTGGATCACGGCTAGCGTGTCATAAGTTTAGGCTAGTACTACTGAAGACCCCCTGTGTTAAATCTGTCGTTAGCTCAAACGTCCTCCCGTTGATGTGGTGTGGTAGTTAAAGGAGGGAGGTGCCAGCTCAGATGCCGTTCTATTCACTTGACCTTGCTTTAAAATTACAAGGTCCGTCGTCAAAAGCCCTCGAGTAGCTGAACAGTGCGCGACGTTAATATTCACTCACTTAGTCCTAATTCATATAATTTGCTACTTTAATACTCTAGCTGTTCTATTGTGATCTGTACTTATTTGTTGCATTCTACCATGTGCTTTAATCATTAAATTATAATTTTAAATATTGTTCAGTATTCTATATATACATAACAGGAATTGGAGTCATGAAAAGAGCAGCCGTTTATATATCATACTTTATTCGAATTTTTCAGCAAATCGTTTCGGTACCCCAAACCATGACAAAAAACGAGTCTTCTTTCAAGCGTCGATGAGGCTCAATTGTTGTTCTTGCACGTGTTTTTAGTAAGCCCGTCGAAGTTTCGATCAAAGTACTTATGCGGGAGGTGGGTTGAGTTGTCCTGGTAGGAAGTTTACCCCAAAATGACGTTTAAAGGGCTGGGGATTCATCATATACATATATAATTAATTTTTTTTAGATATTTTTAATGGGAAGTTTTATATAACTTAACTTTTGAAAATATTCATAATTTTTAACATTATTTTAAAAAAGAGAGGGCATTTCGAATATTCAGTTAATACTACCAATATTGCAGTATACTATTTTAATTAATTCACAAAAAATTTATTTTAGATGTTTTCGTTATATATTTAAAAATAATCTAAAGATTGATTAATCTAACCAATTTGCACAAACTTTAGCATAAACTGTCGTAATGTTGAATTTGGCATAAAATTTTTTTAAAAAAGTCTTAAAAAGTAGTACATTTACACAAGTAATATAAAATGCATTTTTATAAGTGCATTTTTACAAAAACTTTTTATACATTTAAGGACCCAGAAATGATTTAACTTCTTCAAAAAATATAGAATTGTCAGAACACATTTTGTAACATCAAAAGAGTCTACAGTTTTGGTTAAAATGCTGTAATATCGTAATTCCAATCACATTATTCTGCTTTTCTATTCCTTTTGACTATTAACTCTAAATTTCCAATTAGCAAAATAGTAAATATCGTATTCACGATAGTTCAAATAAATGCCTGGGAATCTTAAAAGATACGATACTGCAAAGAATGTCACAGTACATTAAACTCAAAATATACATTGCAATCTATTTAACAAATTGTCCAAAGCTTCGCTGTTTCTAACCTGCAAATATTTAGTTTTAATTTAGATTCTCTCCTTTATCCCTGAAACTAAATTGGCTTCCCGTCATAGTCGCATTCCAAGGGACATAACTATAAAGCACCCTTACTATAATTCTAACTAGTTATAAAGACTCGAATGTAAAGCATTTTATTGTTGTCTGAAATTTGAGAGAGAACATTCGGAACTTTTAATAATTTATCAACAAAGTAATGTTTGTCATTACTGTACTTGAACTCAAGTACCTGTTGAGTTATGGAAAGAGTACAGAATGACTGCTATATGCAATCATGATCATTATAAATTTTACTAACTACAACACGTTGAAACATTTGGTGAAAATGTTGTTATTAATAATAGTTGAGAACTTAGAGTTTAAGGTATAAATAAATATGAGCAAATGGAATTTCAGTAAAGGATGAATGTAAAACAAAGCATTGGACGTTTGATAAATTTTGATCAGAATACATTATTGCGTGTTTATGATTATTGATGAATAAATTTTCAATCACTCTACATATAATCGAACTATATGAATACAAATTTGCTGAAAGTTTGACGAGGACAGGGAAAACGGAAATATGTTAATGATTATTTGAAAATAACTCAATGAATTTATATTTATTATTTCTAATTAAAATTCGCAATAATCATTAATCTTAATAACAGTTTGGAATTTTATAATTCATATTATCAACCCTCTTTTTCATTACATCACTCTTAAATTTCCAATAACAAAATTTTATAAAATAATTTATATCATTATCATTTTCTTTTTTCGGTTGAATTGTATAAAATTTGCAAGTTATGTGATTTTCTTTTGTTTCAGACTTAAGTTCCTAGCAGATAATTGGATTATTTACCTAAATTCATCAATTGTAATTTTATATTAAATTAATCCCCCCCCTAATACTTTTTGATGACAGTGACATTTTTAAAATTCGTTTTTTAAAAATGAAAAGAAAGGAATATGTTGCCCAATTTTTTTTTATTTCCAAGCTTTTCACCGAAATAATTTGAGTCATTTGCATATTTAAAAATACTAATAGATTTCGATGTCCCACTTTTAAAATTACATTGATTTATATGTTGCACAAAATCAAATCATTTGTACTGAAACATGTTGTTTAATACAGGGATACCTTTTCATATTTTCTTGATAACAAAGAAACTAAAAACAGGACATATATTACTACTAATATATAACAAACTATTGTCAAAAGATATTTTTACTGTTGAAAGGCCGTAACACACATGCTCATCTTTACTAAAGATGTTAGTTGGGAAAATATAATTTTTCCAGTGTCTGCTAAGGAACATAATTTAATAATTACACTAGATAGAAAAATATTGTTACATCTGATAAAAATACAATGTTAGAGAAGTTGTGTGGCTTACAGAAAATGCGATGTTTCTAAAATCATACGTTTGTGATACTAAGACTGAGGATAATACCTATTAATGAAGGTTATTGAAAATCTGCCACATGATTAGGTGTTACATTTATGGTATAATGTGTTCCTAAAGTCATCTGTAAAGTTTCTACCTATAAGCGAACTTGCGTAATGAAGATGGTTACATTTCTGTTTCCTTCAAAAATATTTCCAGTTTTAACAAGACGTTTTTTTAAGCTTATTTGAAAATTACATTTGATATTATCTAAACTACAGGACTTTTAAAGATGATTTCGAAATACTGAAGGAGTAATATATTTTCTGGAGATTTTCAGTGTTACTAAGTTTTGTCATGTTTTATAAAATATTTCTACGTCTACTTCACCTTCACGACGAAATCTCGCTCTTAATTATACATCCTAACATTTTTTTTCTAAAAGTAGAGACATCAATAGCTGAGTAGTCAGAGTCATGAACTCATGGCCATCGAGTCACTAATTGAATTCTTAGTGCCATTGAAAAAAAACCATGCAGAATGATTGATGCATGTTAAATGTATAATGGCTGCAAATCCTCACGTTCACGGGTTGTGAAACTATGGGGAGGTATCGTCCTTGTTACTTGACAGAGGTTCACAATTATTAGGTACATCACCAATAGAATTCGCGTTGATTTTGAGTGCGACTTGAATAACAACAGAGATGATCAGAGACATGTGTACACACTTTTTCTGAAGAAAAATGTTTATATTATCCTAAGTATTACAGTGAATAAAAATGACAAAGTTACAATAAGTGTTCAAAATGTAATCCACCCGCTTCAAAACATTTTCTAGCACGATGCCGCACATTGTTGATGACATTTCTCGAAATAGTTGTAGGGCTTGCATAGCTAGCCGTTTCAATTTCATAGCGCAGTTTATCTAGTGTGCGCAGTTTTTTTCTGCACACCTCGTTTTTGAGGTAACTAACTCCATCAGTAAAAGTCAAGTCAGATTAAATCAGGTGAACCTGCAGGGCACTCCATCGAACTCTTTTGTCCAATCCAATGACCCGGTGCATGTTATCCTGATAAGCACGCATATGATAGTGGGTGGAGCGCCATCATGCTCTGTGCAAAGCTTTACATTTGCTTTGTACAAAATCTAACCTACGTTAGCCCTACTCACGCCTGTTTCAATGTGATGTCGATTTTTGTGGTGACCGTGCTGATGAATCTAACATGAAACAAAAGACACTTTGCTTGTTCGTGTGGTTGGTCTGATTGACCCTTATGTATATTCATCAATTTCAAACATCGTGAAGGCGAGCAATGCTTAAACCCAATGGTTCCGTTCTATTTTGTTGCCTCTAATGTCATTGAATTTCACTGACATTCTCGAACGTTCAATATCATTTCAAAATGCTTTTAAGCTGTTCGAAAGTCAGACGTGCTTGCGCCATATAGTCTTAATTTCCTACTAAAACCCTAGAGGCCATCTGTCTCGCAGAACTATTGTTGAACTAGTCGAAACACGATGCCGACTGTTATTACCACCTCTTACAACTTAACCCTATAGCCAATGCGATTTCTAATGCATGACATTAATATATTACCTAGTCTTAAAGTGTATATACATCTTATTGATTACCCTGTAAGTCTGAAGGTAAAAAAAAAATGCAATTTTATTTATAATTTAAGCTATTTAAAAGTTCCACAGTTTTTTAATTGATACGAAATTTTATATGTACTAAAAATTCTATTTGAAATGCGAAAGATATTTGGAAAAACTTCTCTGAATTAATAAAATTATTTGTAATAAAAATTTAGAAGAAAAATTCAAATGAATTACTTCTATTATCTTTATACTTCAAATCTCGTGAACTATATAGTAACAAAAAATGTATATTACATTTTCCCATTTGAAAGCTTTGAAACATTTCTAAAATAAAAAAAATTCATTGAATGTCAAAATATTATTATTCTGTTCTCAGTAATAATGAAGTAGATTCATTATACGACTATTGAATGACGTTTCAATTTACTATTATTAGAAGCCAGGCATTATACGATAAATACAGATTGATTTAAAAATAATGTGATGAATTTCAGAGAGCATCGTAAATTTTTACTGAATTTAGTTATTTCCATGAAGTTTTCAATGTGGTTTCCTTTAGCCTTGTACAATTTACGTAAATGCTTAGTCTAAGCCAAAAGAGCTTTTTCGACCATATTTGGTGGTATTTTTCCAACTTCCTCTTCGATTTCTTTTTGAAGCCCTTGATTTGTCCTTCCTTTACTTATTTAATTGTTTTTTTAAGTATCCCCATAAAAATTATCAGAAAAAGCACAGTCAGGGGATGATGGTAATCCTTTTTAGGAAGAAGAAAATTACATTTTTTTACCTTTCAGCTATTTTATATGTGATTTTGCACAATGACTTTGTGCAGAATCTTGGTGCAAAACAAATTTTTCTCTTGAGGGTAAAGATGTTTATTTTCTTTGATAATGTTCTTCAAAACTTTATTCTGATAGTATTTAGCATCACTTTAAGCCTTTGGTTCGCAAAAAAAGGTTTTGTTAAGCCTTGAGAGGACATTTCCATCCGTACCATAACACCTGACACGTGCTGCCAAAATGCCTTTTTCAAAACAGCTGCACCTTTGCGATGCTTTTCACGTGAACTATATTGTATCTTCTTCTTACCACTTGTGGATGACAGACTAAATAATTCCATCCATGTTTTGTATCCCCCTTTGCGTAGCATTAAATACAGAGGTCAAGAACTTCTTGTCTTTTCTACGGTCTTTGCAGACATTTGATGACAGACTGGTTTGTTCACTATTTTACAGCCAATTTTCTTTATTTGACTAGAGATTGTCAATTACGATGCTTACAGTTTCTTTGCTAAAGTTCTCTCTTTGATGCCAATGAGTTTTTACAGCGCGCGATAAGTCTTTTCATCTTCTTTTTTTCTTTTTTCACCAAGGACTTTCGTCTACATTTTTTCCCTGCAGCTTTTGATTAAAAGCTAAATTTTATTTCTTTTCAAATTTTAAATAGTATTCCATTAGAAAAACGTCTTTCCTTATTTTTAAATGGTTTATTTATGACAGATTTTGAACAATCATCCATCAAAAGCTTTAAAATTTCGTTTCGGGTTTGAGAATCTAATTTCAGAGCCATAATTTACTCTCATTAATAAAAAATATTTAGATTGGTAATTTAAACGTTTGATTTTTAAAACAAAACCAGTTGTAAAACGATAAAAATTCACAATAAATAGTTATATGCTTTTAAAATTGGTCACACTAATTATGAATCAACTTGTATATTCAATTGAAAATGAGTTTTAAAAAGTATTTTTTGTGAGTATCATTTATTTTCGTTCTAGATTTATTTGATGGTCAATGTTTATGCTCATTATGAGATCTTTTATTTGGGACTTTCAAGCTAGTATATTTTAATCCATATGGGGCCAACCCGCGGCCCAGTGGCCGCAGGTGGCCCACGTTGCATAATTTTGCGGCTTGCCAGATTCATTACAACTTCATAAAATACGACTACTTAGTGCAATATTTTTGTTTTTAATGTTTTTTCAACAAATAAATTCCATAACTGTTTCTATTTTATCACGTTCTTTCTATTACTGAGAACCTTTTTTTTTAGAAAATGAAATTTATCAAACATAAATCGCGCTCAAACTTAACGGACCAAAATCGGCAATATAAAATACTATGCGTAAATACACGCATTGAGATCGACTTGTATAAACTGAGAGAAATAGTCGAAAGAAACAAATATCTCACTATCGAAATAAATTAAACATTATTTGATCATTGCATTATTATTATTATTATTATATTATCTACATTCCTGTACATAAAAACAATGAAAACAATAATAATATGTCAATCTGTTTTAAATTTTCGTTCCAATAAACGTTTGCAATGGGTCCAAATCTTATACAAAGGTATATATTTTTATATGTGACCCGCGGGTTTATAAAGTTTTTATGAAGTGGCCCGTGAGATTATTTGGGTTGTCCAACCCTGGTTCTCTCAAATATATATTTTGAAAAATAGGAAACGTATGCTGTGAGTTTCAGAAGGTATACAAATCGCAGGGTTGATAATAATGATTCAATACGAGTTTGTATAGTTGCGCTTTCCTCGAAATTTGTATGTTTGCATGTCCTCATCTTTATGTTATTTCTTATTTTCTATAACAAGCAATGCATTTTAAAAAATAAGATACCTTCCTCAGAAGTTTGTATATATATACAATTATGTATTTTCCTGTATTAAAAATATAACTCCTAAATTATTCAATTGAAATGATATATTTCAACATCCAAAAGCACGAAACTAGTAAAAAATAATCATTTTCTGTTTGAAAATGATCATAATTATTTATATAGAATTAATTAATGTGATAATAAATTAATATGAATTATAATAATGAATATAGTATTAGAAAATGAATGAGAAATTTAGAACGGATCTCAACGGGCATTAGAAAAAAAATAACGCGAGATACAAGGTTGCCCGTGTGAAATACGGGCATGTGCAAATTTTCTGGTAACTTTTGCCTGTATTAGACATGGGCAAAAGACTTGCAGTCAAAGCATTTTCCTCATTTCTACAGAAAAACTCAGTTCCTATTTGCAATTAAAATTTATCTTTTTTCTTAATAGGGTTCTGTTTATTGTTTCATTTAGATATACACTGCAATTGGACTATTCATTAAAACATAAAAATAAGAATAACACAAGTACTCACAAGGTTTAAGCAAACTCGCTAGTATATTTCATAAAATATCAATAATATTATAGAGCATTTGTGGTTCAATTTCACATGATGCATCGCTAAATGTTCTAATCAACAATCCACATCCCTCGTTGCTTAGCTATTCCTATTTATGAAAAATCTGTCTTGAATTACTTTGATTCTTTTGTCTGTGTCTAATGCCATTGAAGTATGAAAGTATCAAATATTTAAAAATATTTTACTGATTTTTACTCAGAATACTAAACGTAACAACAAAAAGTTCTGAAGTTTGAAAAATCAATAACTTATTTCATATATTCTACAATGTGCATCAAGCTGGGCGGACAAATTTTCAGTTTCAGTTTTTATCTGACAATCAAAAAGAAAAAAGGAAGCTGGAAGGTATGCAAAAGGTCTCTTATTTTCGTAGTTATAGAAACTTTTACTGAAAAAAAGAAAAGAAATTGAAAAAAAAGAAACTCTCCTCTTTTAGAAGTAAATGACTCCACAACTTTCAATACAAATGTTTTTCTTTCTTTTTTGTTCTAGATTATTTTTCCAAAAATCTAATTACGGAACGGTTTGTCATTGTTTTCTCCTTCTTCGGCTACATCTCTAAAAAATGATAGAAGGGGGAAAAGGAAAACGAACTGAAAAAAGAAGAAAGAAGGAAGGAAAAAATTTTGGTAAACCTACTGGTAACATGTTGCATTACGTGCTTATTCTTTGTATTTATTTCTGCTTCATTTCTTTTTCTGACTTAACTTTTTCGATGCGTTTACAGAAGTTTTTAAAAATAAGTTTCCTCCAGTCTCAAGAGGTTTGGTTATTTATTTGATTTACTCCAAAAAGCCCAGAATTTTTTAAGCAAGCATCATAATTCTAAAAACTAGCCAGTTCTCTTTACTTAGGGAAGTAATATAACAAGCACAATATAACAATTGGTCCAAGTCGAAGAAATTAAGACAATTTAGAACTTAAATGAATCTGAAATTTAAACACAGATTACACTCAAATCCCAATTCTACGTATCTCATTTAAATGCATCCTATTCGTTACAAAAGAATATGCAATTACGTGTTTCCTACTTATGCCTTGAAATCGTTTTTTTTCTCTTTATCTTCCAGTTATCTAATCTTAGATATGAAAAGATAATTCTAAGCAAAATCAGAGAGAAAATAAATATCACTTTTCAGCATATTAGCTTAATATATATTGCAGACAGATAAAATATTTTCCATGCACCACAATTATCACACGGGGTTTAAAAGAGTAAGTAAAACACACAAAATAATATATTTATAATAAAATGTAAATAATAAAATAAATTATAATATTGACATAAAATTATATATATACCAAGATTAATATTAAGAATTTAACTATTCTACATTGACATGTCTTCAAAAAAATAAATTAGTTGTTAAATATTTATTTTTTTATATTTTTCATAGAAAATTTATCATGAAATACATAATCCTGTTCAGATTTCAAGAGAATTTCATACTCGTTATTGCAAATCCTTTTTATTATGAAAGTACATAAATTAAGTATATTTTAAAACTTTCCGAAAAATCAAGTTTGAATTGCGTGAAAATGTTCAACAAACATAATATGCTTAATAATCGACTACATAATATGATGCACATATTAAAAGAAAAATTACATAATTTTTAATGATTAACGAAAACAAGGTTTCCTTAATTAATTAAGGCGAATAAATTTATTTTTTTTGCAACATAGATGTACATATAAAAATAAACTGGTACATAAATTTTTATATATATTGAGACTTGAAAGATTGAGAAGTGAGAAAATAAAGTTATTTATCAAAATTTTCTTTTTATCTCTATTTTAAGCCTTTGTTTCTTCTATAATGTACAAAATAAACATTTTTATCATTAAATGGTTGTTGACCTAAAGAGAAACAGAGTGTTACATAAATGTTTCACAAAATTTTTACAAACTCAACATGGAATGTCATCATCTCTATGTAGTATTTGTGCCAGACAATTCCTTTCACATACCATTGGACATAAGTATGTCCTTTAAAACCCAATTTTGACAGCCTCCATTTTCGCGACTCGCCTTTAAATACTGACTGCTCCCCAGTACACAGGGAAGCCTGTTGGTATTTCACATATCCCAAACGAGATACAACGTCCTTCTACAGAGGCCTCTGACCCTGCTTATTTAGAACTACAAGTGTCCGGACAGATCTCAACCTTGCAAGTCTTGCTAACTTGGGCAGTACAACTATTTCCCAAACCAGACTAAGAAAGAACTAACTTCTTACGTACAAACTTATACTTTTACATGATGTGTGTCATTTACAAATATTTCTTAAAATTTATTTTCAGTTTTCAATTTATTTCAAGTGTTTAATAATCGTATTTTGATATTTTCGTATTGTGCCATTTTATGTCTATAATTTACTAATGCATATCTGCTTCATATTTTTCTAACCACATGTTCTACTTGTTCAAAATCATTTTCATGTGTTAAAGTGAAGGGAAATTTTAAAAATAATGTTAATCTAAATTTCAATTTTATATTTGGTACCTATGTAGAATACGGGTGTGTACAAAATGCCCCGGCGCACACACGTATCTTGCGGAGGGGAAATATATATATACATATATATAATAATTCCTTCTTGTATATTTTTAAATATCTTTTTATTCTCTAGTCCAGTCCTTCAAGACAACAGTTTAATTATTTTAACAAGCTACTCGCCTAACGGGAACCTTTTGAATTACATCCATCCACTCACCCAGATCATGAGATTTGCCGCTTAAATAGCTAGATCTCTAAAACTTCCACATTTTCTGTGCTTTGTCCTTAAGGGAGTAGGTTCATGAATTTCGGCCCCCAAACACATTTTTCATTTTTCCCATTTTAATAAAATATGAAACTCTATGCTTCTAATGGTGTAAGAATTATCATTCTATGTGCAGTAGAAGTATTTTTAATAATTTTTTGAAAATGTTTTACCACCTGTCAAAGTCTACTAAATCCATTACTAAAATCCATTTTTCTCAAAACTAAAATTTTTACCATATAAGAAACATTGGTTCCTAAACTACTGCATTTAACAGCTTATAACTTTGCATAATTAATAATTACACTCTAATACATACTTTATTCGAAGTATTTTTTCAAAAAATATTCCAATTTAATTTATAGTAATCCTTACCGCTGCCCACGCCTTTATATATATATATATATAATATATAAAAAAAAAATATATATAATATATATATATATATATATATATATATATATGAATATTTATATATTCACTCATGGAGAAGAAAAAAAATTCTTAATCTAATTTTCAAAAATGAGGAACTGAATTAACTGTGCAAAAGTTGTTTATGTTTGTAATTAAAAATTTCAGTTTAAACGCTTCAAGTCGGAAACTGTTTACATTACACTTCAGAAAAACAACAGGCACTTTTTTGAATGAATTTTATTGCAAGCACCATTAACCCTATTTAAGACATCACGATCTTAAAAGAAAAGTAAAATAATCAGACAAAGTAGTAAACATTTCTATTCGTTGTTTTTCCAGCTTCATTTAATAAGTTTTTTTCTTCTGAGAGGGGAATAGAGAAAATGAGATTTTCTTGAATATCCTCTGTGTCATTTGTTTAGCAGCACACATCTAATTAACTGAATTAGATCTTAACATCTTTTGAAAACTCTGAAAAGTGAACAAAAAGTCTTAATTTACTTTGACAAGAAGCTTCGTTGGTGTTCAAAACTAATCAAGAAATTTTGTGCTTCGTCTTAAGAAGATAATTTTCGGAACTTCGTAAAACAATTCTTTAAGTTTCAGTTAAGATCACAAAACTTTTATACTTTTGAAAGTAATTTAAGAAGAGTCAGTCAGATAATCAAGATGTAATTATGAGTGTCATCTGTGCCAATACGAACATAAAATTCTAAACATTTTTGTAAAGTATTTGCTTAGGTTCATTGTGTTTGTGTTATCTAATATTTGACATAATTTTAATGACATTTTTATGCAATTGTGGCAGACTTCTCACTTAATTTATCCACTTTTATCCATGTATAAGGGTTTTTATTGGTAATTTAGGTGTATATATATAATATATCCTTTCTCTAAAATTATATCACATGAATTTGTTACGTATCTATAACAATATATATTACATACATTTATCTTCATATAAGGATTTAAAGGCAATATGTCATGAGCTTTGCATAGTGTATCACTCTTTGTTGCTTTTGTTGTTGCTAATCCTTTGGAGACTGACGAAAATCCATATGACCATTGATACGTAAAATATCGAGCACAAAAAGGAATCCCTATAGATATATTTTTATAAAGGTCATAAAATTCCAGATATGATCAGACGAAGCCTTGTGATCTTGATGATTATCACAGTTGGCAAAAATCATCATGTACTCTTAGAATGAGAGACCCTTAATGTGACCACAGGTAAGATGGGAGTGCGGTTTGGGAACATCAGTCTAATCTAGGGACCCGGTCTGTATGTACCCCAAATACCAATGATAAGTGGTATACGCCCTATACCCATCATATTTTGGGATTTTTTATTAAATATAATACCAGAAAGGAAAAACCAGAACAAGAGAGTATTGGATATTACCATCTTCCTTTTGCTGGTTTATCCATCATTGCATTACCGTAAAGTGAACAAGAGTTGGGATCCATTGGAAATAAATATTTCGGTACAGCGATTTAAGTTTGAGTTTGTGTTAGATAGAAAAACTGGATTTGTCGCCTATAAGAACTCAACTGTCAAGTTGTTGAAACGACTCATAGATGTTGGAAAAAATACAGAAATCACCATAATTTTCGGGTAGGTTAACCCCAAGTCTCAAATCAATTGCTATGAATCACTTTTAAAATCCATGCAGAAGTCATTTTTTCATTTTTAATAGTACATTTTTCCTGGGGATATCATCAATACAGTTACCTTTTACCTGTTTAAGTCAGACATTTTATTGCTATCAGTGTAAATCTTGATAGCATTAATAAGGATGCTATTTTACTGACCTCCAATTCTAATTGAATAAGGTGGATGGGTTCAAATCCGTCGTAATGACAAAAGAAATAAGATTAAAAAGCAAAAGTTCTGCAAAGTTCGTAAAAACTGCCAATGAATGATTCAGTTTTTGCTACAATTCAGATATATCAGTACAAAAGTTCTTGAGAACAATGTTGTCTACAAACGTTCGAATTTTTATCCTATAGATTACTCTTCACTTAGGCTTACTTACATTAGAATAAGTTTGTTCTTTTCAATAATTAAAACCCAAAATAATCATAACTCTAATTAATAAGAAAATTACATTCTATACCGATTATTCAGATCTTGTTCTTATGTCTAAGCGGGTACAGGGACTCAGGTAAAGAGCATATCATTTTGGGAACAAAAAACAATTATAAACAATAATATTCATTGGTACAAATTAGAAATATATTACGTTATATAAACCATTTTAATTTAAAAAGAGAATTAAAATATAAGAAAAAAATTTAAATCGTCCTTTATCCAAAAGTGTATTTCATTACATGTAAAATTCGAAATTTTAAGAGTAAAAAATTATATCTTACTTGATTATTCTTTATTATTCTTTAAATAACTTTGTTTTAAAATTGAATTGTTGCTGTATTAGGCACATTACTTACAATAAGCATAACATGAAACAATACAGAATATTAAAAAAAAAAAACGTAACGCAATTAAATAATTCTTAATAATCTTAGCAAAATTTCAAATGTGTACACCTTCACAAGCGCCCACTGAATTCTGCGTACTCACTCTCTCTGTTTTTTTCTCTCAATTTAAAACTAATCACCCTGTATTTGTATTAAAATTTAATATGATTATTTAATGGAAAATAGCTAAAATAATTATTTTTATATGAAATGTATTGAAAAAATATTTTACAATCAAATTTCAAACCTTAAAACTTGTAATTTTTTCATGTTATTTTACCAAAGTAAGAACATAAATATTTAATAACTGAGCATATAACAAGATTACCTTCCTTTATTATGAACACATTCATTCCTCTTCAAATCATAAGTATAAATCATAAAAAACAAATTATTTTGCCATTTCAAGCCATTTTTCTTTTTTGCACAATTCTGATAATACATTGCTTTGTGTCTGTTAAGTTCCTAATTATATTTTGGGATCTTAATATTTGATGCTATTTCACGAAAAGGCTTTTCTGTTAAAATATTGGAGGGTATCCAGTATATAAACATCGGAAGTTCATCTGGACAAAGAACTAATAGACACTTAAAATCATTAGATTATCATTATTAATGTTAATGATTTTCCATGAATAGTTATTTGTTCATTACCTAATATAATAACTTATCTATTATTCAAGAATTTCAGAAAAACTTCTTTGAAAATATTAGTAATTATTTTCCTGTAATCATTTTTCTATCATCATAATAATAAAAATAAAAATTATTGCTTTTGTCGTACAACTTCTTCAGAAACAAAAGTTATTCCAAGTGAATTGTTGCTTCCTCCATTTAAAAAAGACACACAAGTGGATTATAAATCTCCCAAACTGCTGGTAAGTACAAATATGTTTTAAACGCTTATATATACACACTATCTCTCTCTGTATATGTGTGTGTATAGCACAAATACTTTCTTCTGGATGTTTTTTAATAAGAACTGAATGCGTTTTTTCTACATATAGAAAAAACATTCTTAGCTTAAACAGATCAATTTGTATTTATAAATAATTATGCCTTATTTTTTCATAACTGTTGGCGTGTTTTAGAGATAGTATGCTGTATTCTACACTTACTTGAATTGGTATAGAAATGTTCACTTTTATTTGTGTAAATTTATGATGAAGTATAAACTTAACTCAAGAACTAAATACGATTTATTCCCCTGAATTTTTCTTCATTTAGTGATTTGCATTTAGAGTTTATCAATTTTCTTTTTATTTTGTCTTATCAGGCCATATGAGTTTCCTCTGTATTATCCATTGCAAAATATAATTCTTTACAGAGAAATGTTATGTAAATAGATACGTACTCTAATTATAGATGAATTATTCTGAAGTAAAATTATGAAAACCTATTTTAGCTTTTCCGTTTAACTCGTGTTTGAAGAATTCAGAGTATAGTGTAGGTATAAGAGAATTATTAATATAAAGATAAATATTGTTTCTGGGATTTTATGTAAAATAATTTAAAACGTCGGAAATAGTTTAAAAATTTCAAATAATATAATTTCTGAATTTAAAAAAATATATAAATTATAAATTTGGTTGACAAAGTAACTATAAATAACGATTTTTAATTTAATTGAGAACAATAATGAAACTTGAAACTCGTATTCATTTGAATAACCTATAAAAAGTTGGGATCAATTTTCTTTTTGTTTTATTTTTCTATTACTTATAACGTTAATTCATAGAGCTGAAAAAAGAAAGAAAACTATTGTTTTATATCTTACTTATAAGCCACTAGAACTAGACAGAAAAACATATTTCTTAAATAAGATTTTTTATCAACATAAGATGATAAATCGTACTTTATATCTCCATGTATGAAATCCATTTATAATGAATTCTTACAATTTTATTTACTTTAACTTCATATTATTATTCCTAATTGTGACCAATTTTTTACATCAGCTATATTTATTTAAATTTTTGCTTATTGGGTAATATTTGTTTAATAATATAACAGTGTAGAACTAAGACCTAAGTAAGCACTTTTAATGTATTAATTGCTGAATTGTAGAGAGTAAAAACTGTTCATGCATTTGTATACATATTCACATAAAAGAAATATTAATCTCATTATAAATGTAAATAAGAAAAACACTCCAATAAGATAAATTAAATTCAACATAAAACGATTTATCTTATGTTCGTTTTACTAAAATCAAAATTCTAATCACAATGTTTAATGACATTAAATCCAAAAGCCATCTCTATATCCATTGATTTAAATTACTAAGTTAAAAAATACATATTCAATTAAATAATTCAAATAATTTAATTAAAGTATCATTTTTTTTCGATTGGATGAATTTTTTTTGGGGGGGGGGGAGTGTTAGCGTTTTGCACAGAACAAAATAAATTTTTTTCTTGTACATATATTCTAATTAAACAATATTTTTTCTCATATGGGAGAACCCAATACAATTTTGTTAGACGAATGAAAGAATCACAAGTGTAAAAATATACTAGTATATTAACATAGTTCTTCACATGGTCAGCTATATATCCATCTACATTATTAATAACGAAAGCTTCCATACATCAATCATCCTTATAACTTATACGTTTAATTAAACTCCGTTTCAAGTGTCCAACTGTGGAAACTGAGATTCAATTAAGCTTTTCTCGTCAGAAATGGTCATCTAATTCAACATGAATGTAGTTCTGTTAAGCGACATGGTCATTCATTTTCGCTCTGCTAACCGTAGAATTCTGCAGGGAATAGCTGCTGATGCAGCAGATGTGTACGAATTGACGAAGCCGAAATTATTACACCTGTAGCAGTAGACCAACGTGCTGTCAACTGCCTGGAGGAAGCTGTACGGTCATTCACCTCCATGCGGAGCAGATGTCGATAGTCGCGCGCTGACGTCACCATACGTCATCCACTGCCAGAGTTTTGAGTTGTTCGGTGCTCGTCGGTCCACTGTTTCCAAACTCGGATCACTGAGGAACTGTTCCGCTGCACACGAGCTCCTATTGCGTGATAGGAAAATCCTCTTTCTCAATGGCCTATAATCCTCTCCCGTTCAAACTCCGTAAGTTGTTGGAAAATCTTCTTATTTCGTCGTGGAGACATACTTTGATCTCACTAAATGTTCACCACTGACAAATAATAATTAACTATTTTCGACGTCTCACTACAACCCTCAATTTATACACTTTCAGCATCAGTTCATAGGGCGCTGTGTACGCCACGCATACGTGGTGGCTCTGAAACTTTACTATTTTACCAACATCCTATAATTAAAAGTTTCTGCAAATTTCATTTAATTCTGATGATTCCATTATTGTGTTGCATTTTTTACAAACAGCTGTGTAAATCGTGTCACTCAAGTAGCTTTTCCTTCCACTCACGTATGCGCTTACGTATTCGACACACAATATATGCATATTTATTTCGAAGCAGTATTTTCACATTTTGTTCAAATTGTTTTAAGAAATTCCACAAAATATGCAAAATTTCTTAATTAAGAACCCCAGTGTATTTTTGCGCTATTAACAATAAGTACTTAAATATAAGTTTCTCGCATCCCACTAAATACCTGAAACATAAATGTATTTTGTACGTTGGTATATACACGATTGTAAGTTATAGCTTTTAAAACAATTTGAAAAATGTGAAACTAAAATTTAGATATATACACCATATTATTCCAAATTAGAGATTATAAGTGATTCCATTATTTCATGAAATAAAATGTGATTAATTTAAAAAGTTTTTTTTATGAATTGAAATACATGAAAAGAGCTCAAAATATTTCATTGAGGGAAAACTGTAATAGTTAATTTATTGCAAGTGTTCATTTTCGTTTCTCTGGAAGCAAATATTAGCATTCTCCCACACACACACACACACACACACACTAAGACCTTCTCTATTTTTCAACAAATAAAAGTAATACTCTTTGGAAATACTTTTAAGAACGGTTTAGAGTTTCCTTCTTGTGTATATATTGCCCCTGAGAGATTTATGTCCACAAATTATTCCCGAAAGATATAAAGGAAATAACATGCTTTCGCTAATTTTTAGATTATAAGTAAGAATTATTATACTACATATTCACATGCTAATTGTTTTACTTTTAACGAAGAATTATTATCCTTGTAAAATCCCATAATTAGCTGAACTAACATTTAAATAATACTTAGTTTGATTTATTTATGCATACAAATTCATCATTATTAGTGTAAATGTAGCACGTTATTCTTACATATGTTAAACTAGGAGAAAAACATTAAATTATTTGAAAAAGTTAAGATTTTATATAGGTACAATGAAAATCAAGTTATTTATATTGCTTAGAAAGAAGAGATTTAAACGGCAAAATATTTAAATAAGAAAGAATGAAAATGTAACAACATGTTAAAAAGTCAACAGATTGTTAACCTCTTGGATAAAATGAATTTTTATATTTTTATTTCTTCATGCGTGATTTTTTTCTGTTTAATTAGATTATATTTTTTTTATTTAATTATAAGAATTGAAATATATTATTCTCTCTCTCTTGTGATTTGACTTAAATATTAAATGGTAACAGAAACTTGCGACAAAATAGTCTGCATCAAATACAATTTTCCATTTGAAGATATGTTTTTATTCTTAGTACTTAATACTAATTTTCACGATAGTTTATATTGGTACAGATCAATATTGTTTTAAATCACTAGGTTAGCGCTTATATTGCAGAAAGGAATATTTTTTATGTTTATATCACTGTCTAATTTTTTTTTTTTGAAAAATATCACATTTAATATGTTACATTAAAATAGTTAATGATTTTGCAATATTTCCCCGACTATTAATCCCTTCCCTGCTTTTTCTGAGCTGAACTCGGGTAGACTAAATATACTATCCTGGCTTATCTCGAGTGTAGATCGGGCATTGTGAAAAATTACATTGTGCAATCGCCCTTTCCCAAATTATTTCACATGTGCTTGGTTTCGAATAATTTTCTGCTAAAAGAGGACGTCCATCTGCTGCGCACCTCCATCACGCTTGTCTGGAATACACGTTGACGGCTACATTCCCCCAAGGCAGAAGAAAATTAATCCTCCTTAACAGTGAATTATTTGCTGCTCAAAGAGAGACAGTAAATGTAAGAAGAGAAACTACAATCCAGATTGCGATGTCGGGTTATGGTGTAAGACCATATTTTCGAATTTATCATACACGATCAAACTTTGATTAATAATTTCCTGATCATTTATGTAAATGCAAAAGTTATAAATAAAATTAGTAATTCAAGATAAAAGCTAGGTATTCTAAGCTGTATAAAGATAGTGTGACACCAAAGTCTAATGACTTCTGCCGTACAGAAAGCCAACTTTACAGGAAAATTACTCATTCATTTAAATAGATTGTTCGGAAATTTTGAATGCAAATGATGTTATTATGTTTAAATGATATGTGTGATTGAAAATAAGCATAAAGAAATTCCTATTTTTTGTTTCCTTATCTAGAAATAAAATGAGCTTGAAAGAAGGGGTTAAGCTTTTTAAAAACTGTAAATGTTGATTTGTTATGTGCATATAAAAAAGGGCCGTGGGTAGCCTAGTGGTTAGAGCATCGGACTCCAAACTCGAGGGCCTGGGTTCGATGCCCGATGCCACTAAATACCACCGAGTATAGGCGAAGTACGTGCTCGTTAAATCAGTGGGTCCGAAAGTCTTGTGGGCGGTCGCAGCAGAAACCACGAGTGCAGGGGGCTGGAGAATATTTCCCTCCCCTTCAGTTCCATGCCAAAATTGTGCAGGTGGAGATAGGTGGTGTCGCCATCTATCGTTAAGAAGTCCAACCTGTCTTACAAGCAATGGCAACTTTCATTCCTTCCCTGCGGGAAGGACACGACAACAACAAACTACCGATAATTTAAACTGATTCAGTTATTTGAAAAACTTTTCTAAATAAAAAAAAAATCTAAATTGTACGCGTATTTTAGGGTATTATTATGAAATCTTTTTTCAAGTGTAAGTAAAGATAGGTGGGATAACTTTTCAGTTGTTTATAATTCCTTTTTGTATACAGTAATTGTTTTTATTGTGTATCTTATAATATTTTTGAGTATGGAATACGATCATTTCTACTCGAAATAAGCACGAAAACGTACCTTTCACTCTATAGTGTTTATTACGACAAATTACTCACAAAAGGCATTTTTTAAAAAATTAATTCAAATTAAAATGTGGGGCCACTAAAATTACTTCAGCGGATCACGGGTTGATGATCCCTACTCTAGACCACCCACCGTATTTACCTGACCTCTCGCCTACGGATTATAACTTTTTCAAGCATCTAGATAACTTCCTATCGAAGGAATGCTTCAGAAATCTAAGGAATGCTGAAATGGTATTCAATAAGCTTGCCGCCTAAAGAACTAATGAGTTTTAGGATATAGGCATAAAAACGTGTTGCTTGGAGGAAAAAGGAATGTAGGAATGGTTTTTAATTTTATTAATAAAGTTTGTTCTATAAAAAAATACACATATGTAAAGAAGCACTAAATACCTGACACTTCATATGCTACAACCTTTTTTAATCCGTAAACTTTTTATTTTGTAGGAGATTTTATTTTGTTTTGTTGATTAATATTGTTTTTTAAATTCACGAGTTAAGCATAACTATTACACAAATGAATTTCCCTTTTCTTCATGTTATGAGCGATGCCTTAAAATATTTAAAAGCATGAGCACATTCAATATCTTATAAACAAACATTATATGTTTTCGACACTTTTCAGAACATTCCCATATGTTCCGGACGTGGTTCTGAAAAAGACGTTGTTACGGAGTCAGAAAGATTCAGCAACAAATAAGACAAAAAGAAATATTTCCATCCGTAGAACTTACGGTATCACCTCAGCCTAATGACGAACTTTTTTCTTTGAGATATGATACATCGTAAGTGTTTCTGTGATCAACACGGATGAAGATTGTATCACAGATGTAAGCATAGTTCCTTGATTCTCTGTCCAATCAATAACGCTGATGGAGGTCAAACAAGATTTGGCATACAGAAGCCATCATTTTAGCTTCACAAGAGAAATTAAGTATGCTGCTGTTATTATTCCCAAGATACAATTTGGACAATTGTATCTGAACACTGTTATTTTTTATATTTGTGACATTCAAGAAGATATATATCTTTATGATATTATTTCTTTCGTTGACTCAAAATTATTTAGAATTGTTAAAATAAATTGAGCATGCAATGGCTGTTACAGAAAACTATATTTAAAAGAATATAATTAAATATCTTCAGAGAAGAAATATTTATTTCCTTGAATTTATCATGTTTAAAGCTCTACATGATTAGAAAATAGGGTGATTAATTTTAACGAAAATTTACTTTGGTCCTTTTTGATTATAAGTAGGTGTTTTATTTGATGTTATAGTGTGCTATTAATATAAATACAGTGCGTTTAGATAAGAGGATTTGTAAATAAATTGGATCGGAATGAAATTCTCTTAAGTAATCATCTTCAATAATAATGTATGTATATTAAGCTCCCTATTTAACAGAATTATTTTTGCTATGTCAAGAAAAACAGCTCTAAATTTTCTATAAAAGAATCCATGTTGAAATATTTTTGGTGGTATCAACATACGCAAACACTTCACATGTTAAGAGGAAATATTAACTACTAAGGAAAAAAATGCTGTCGAACCCCGATTTAACGAATTTTTCTCTTTCCCCGATTAAAAGGAAGGTAGAAAACCTTATTTAACGATTAATAAACCCCGCGAAATAACGAATGATTTCAAAAGTTGAAAAAGGGATTAGAAAAATTACATTATTTTCAAATGACATATCCTTTTTGCCCAGAACAGAAAAAGACTTTTCTTCTAAGCAGCAAGTTTTAAAGGTAAATGGTGAAGACCATTATTAGACTTTACAGGAGCAGATGAGTCATGAGTGTAACCTATTGTGTGAGTCTTGAGTAGGACAGGAAATTCCTTTTTTATCTCATCCCAATCCACAACGCAAGGGATATTTTAAGGCGCTTAATGATGGACTGCCAAGCTGTGCAACTGAAGTTGAGGATTTGGTTGATATGTCAGATCCAATGAATAGCAATTCTAATGCAGAAATCGATAATGAAACTCCTACCAACAATGTTTTATTTCCTAACGTTTTACATTGCTTGGAAACTATGGAAACATCTCTCTCTCTCTCTTATACAGCATTTACTTCTCTATATAGAGTTGAAAAGGGACTCTTTCGAGTGAAGATTGAAAAGGATTTTCAAACATCTATTAGTCAGTATTTTAAACTTTACAATTAACCGGTATGTAAAAATTTACTAATAGTATTTCACCTGTTGAATAAAAAAGTATGTGAGCTATGACTATGGACATTTTTTGTGTAGTTGCTAATAGAATTTCCAGAAGATAAGTGCAAAAAATTTGTGATTTGTTGAACCCTAATATAATGAATGAAGCCCGATGATGAATTCAAAAAAAATCATTAATCTTCACTTACCTTAGAAAAAGGACTTCTAAGTCTCCAAATTTTTTAATCTCTTAACACCAACAATTGTAACACAGAGAAGAATCAAGAGTTTGTTTTCTCATAGCATCAGAATCAGGAAGGAATTCCTAAAGAAGTATAAGTAATTTTGTATTACTAGATGTATAATTACTCATAAAAGCAACTTAACCCGTTGACTGCTAACTACGAAATATCTCGTAATAAGTGTACATACAAAAACTGCCAGCTACGAGATATCTCGTGGTGTGCGCTGAAATTTTAAATTGATTAAATATCTCCATTTGTGCTATGCATTATTTGAAAGGATGAACAAAACATTTATACAGTACAAAACATATTGATTATTAATTTTATAATTAAAGTTGTAACTTAGACGATTAGATTATAACATAATAATTATAAATATATGCATATATAAATAAATTCCAAAAATTAAAAATGTGACGGATCTAAACATGTCCTTTCACTAACCCTCTTGGGAAATATTTGGGGCCTTTAAAAATAACAATCATCTCCTAAGAAGACGTGATATGCAAATTAAGTTTATTATGTATAGTTCAGATTCACTTACTAGAACCCTTAGGGGCTCACCTTCAGTAGGTGAGTACGGGTGTCACAATCCCGAGGTGCCTAGTGATCTTTCCTTTTCCACGGGGTTTACTGTCTTTGTAAACATGGGCCTCACGAACCCGGGGTACCCTAGTGATCCTACTCTATTTTCGACCCTCTTTCTTGTCATTCAATTCATTCTTTCTTTCTCTTCCCGTCTAGACCACAGATATTTAAAACAAATGTTTGGCGCAGTATAGCCGAAATCGGCTCTTGCGCCAATAAACCCCAAAATCACTCACTCACTCACTGACTTACTAGAAGGTTAGAAAGTTAGCTAACTAAAGGTAACAAGTGAGATAGAAGAAGAAGAATACGGAAAACGGTTAGAAAGTCCGTGTGAGAGATTACAGACAGGAATGTCATTACCGTAAATGTCATTACAATATTAAATTAATAGCTTTATATTATTAATATTTTGTAAAATGCCAAGTTTTCTTTAAAATAAAAGCGCAGGACGCTCAAAATTTACCTGACTGTGAATGTTCTAATACCTCCCCCCCCCCATTTACCTTGTGACGCAGGTAAAGGTGTGGGAGGAATTGAAGGATGATTCGACATGATAATTTCAAATTATCTGTTCAACGTTTAAAGTAAATCAAAAACAATTCAATGAATCGCCATAAATAGGATATTTCCGATCAGTCAACAGAGGGAGGGGACAAGAGTCACGTTTTTGGAGAATACATCTAATAAATTAACCGCTTTATATTAATTAAATTTCTACCTCAATATTGGTTTACACGGCAGATAAGTAACTAATTGCGACTTAAACCTCTTTAATAAATTAAATACCAAGCATATTATAAAGGTGACAAATACCTGAACTGTAGGCAGACTTCTTATCTATTGCTTAATCCTTCAATTTCTTTATCAATATCACTTTTCTGTCTTTATTCTCTCACACGAGCTTTCTAACCGTTTTCCGTATTTCTTCGCTTGTCACATTTAGTTAACTAACTTTCTAGCCCTTCGGTAATCGAACTTGAACTATATCTAATAAAATTAATTTGCATATCACGTCTTCTTCTTAGGAGAAGATTGCTATTTTTAATAGCCCAAAGATTTCCCAAGAGGGTTAATAAAAGAACGCGTATAGATCCGCCACAATGTGTTAAATCAAAACCTGTACAATTATCTAATGTAAGCTGTTGTATCTGCGTTTCATGATCGCAAACTCATGATCATCGTTACTTTTACAAAGTCGTAATTTCGAGTTATATATATATATATAAGTGTCACTAGAGAACTAAGGTATAGGGAGGCCGATGTATGTTAAAAATCTGTAATTAAATATTTAAAAACTCTCTTCCTGTGTGGGGCACATAAACACCCCAGTCTCATGAAATCTTTAATTCTGGAAAAAAACTGTTAATTGGTTACAAGTGGCTTTGTCAGTATACTTTTATATTACAGCTTTCATGAAAACTAAAATGCAATTTTCACATATTTCCCTACTTTTTGGGAGTGGTAAGCGTTTCTTACAATCTTAAGAAAATTGGGGTGACTGAGTTCCCCGTGTGACCACTTTTATTTCAAAATATTTTCTATGAAAAGGCTACATTTTTCTCCTGTGAACGGTTTCGTAGTTTTTATTGCTTTGTTGTACGATTCATTAATGGATTATAAATGTAAATGAACAGAATGTAAAAAAAAAAAGAAAAAAGAAATGGATATGCGCGATCTTTACTGAAGCAAGTTAAAACTGATCAAGCAAGGGAAGAACCTGATGAAATTATGGATATTATTCATGACAGTAAAAGTAAATTTGAGAAAAGCGATGAACACGAAACGTTTGAGCTGAAAGGAAAATTTTCAACTCCTACCTAAATAAACTCCATCAAGAAAAATATGAAGGTACCAGTTTACTACAAAACACACTATCCCATATCAAAAAGACATTAGCAAGGAAAGTTTAACATCCTATTTGTTGATCATCAACGAACAATAAAAGTACAATAACTTGAACAAAATATGACAGTTTTGCCTGTACATATCATTCCTCTAATCTTACCGAAAAGGGTCTGTGATTTGTGTCCTTTGTTAATGCCAGGTTCATTTGAAACATTTTAGTTCAGACTAGCTTTTACCCGCGGCTCCGCTCGCGTTGATGTCTTTAAATAACTGCCAAAGTCGTAATCATTATCATTAAAAAGTAAGTAATATAATATGGTAATTTTTTTATTGCTTGACTAGAACCAATAAAATTTAAAAATTCTAAAATTAATCTTAGTTTTAAAAAACTGAAAATGTTATTTATTATAATAATTAACAACAAAAATTCAATAACTTAAGCTATTAATATTTTTAAAAATCGAAAGTATCTACGTTTAATATACAACTTCTCTTTAAAAGAACTCAAAACAGAACCGTATACCATATTATATGTCCTTCGTCAGATGCAAATATGTGAAGATTTGGGCATTGGGCACACCGATCAGGCAACATATAGTTGGCCATGGGAAAAACATTGCTTTTCCAAATGCACCTCTGCTACCTGAAATGTTAGCTTTGTTAATAGCAACATTAAAACTGGGGATATTGAAATCGTTTGAGTTGAAACGGTAGGTCAGTGAAGATACTTGGAATTCGAGGTATGATAACACTATCCCTTTTCATGACATATGTTCAAATATTGGCACTAAGTGTATTCTGCATCAGTTTTGTAAACCAAAGTCTCGTTCCTTTACATTGTCGAGGTGCATCGAGATTTTGCATAACTGGTACATTTAGTTTTAATTGAAGTTTATGTGAGGGTACACCCGAAAGTTCAAGCGAATTTAAGAACTCCGTGGGATATGAAGTACTTTGTTCTTTATCCATGATTGTATTCATTGATAAATAATTCTTCATTTCCCCCCTACCCGCACGTCGTTTAAATTTTCAATGTTGATTTTATGGACAGTGTCATTGTTAGGCGCCAATATTGATCTTGCGCGCAACCCCTGATCCCAATTTAAATTTTGTTGCAAGCCCGGGTAAATTTGAGCAATAAGATTTACATCATTTTCTCTTTTACATTACAAAATTCTTTAGAAGTAAAATATAACCTCAAACATTTGCGCCCAAACATCCATAACCGATTTTCAACTGCGTCTCTGCATAATGTTCCAAATCTACGTCATTATGAAGATACACTCTCATATTCGTTTTCAGACTTAATTTTTCAAATTTTGCCAATAAGCTTGATGATTTAAAAAAGACTGATTTCATCTGCGACAGGATTACAGGGGGAGTTTTTGAAAATTCACCAGCGAATATATATCTGTACTATCTCGTAAATCCTGAAGAGTCCGATTTAACGCTTCTATAGCTTTCTTGTAAGACATTGTACTTTTATCCAGATTAAAAGCTTGCATTGTTGAAACATCCTGCTTGAGAGCTATTTTTTCTGAAATTTCAGATGAGGGAATCTTCAAATGCAAGATTAAGCGATAATTTTAAAACGGAATGTGCAGTACGTCCGTTGGTCAGTAAAGTCGCGGCTATACCCGAAGAAGCCATAGCAACTGCTATCTTCTGGGTTTTTCTGATAGTCATTAATAGTAAGTTAAGCAAAAACGTTTTTCTGGTTCATCTAGGGACGTTGAGAAAAAAGAGTGCACCACTGCCGGATTCTTTTTTGCGTAACACTTGTTGGAAAACGTGACTTTGTTCTGGAGTTAATTGCGGGATAAATTCTGTTACTTGATGTTGCAATCCTATAAAATCGTAGTTTAATTCTCAAGCAATTTCATTAACGAAGTCATTTCCGTCGATACGTCTAGGAATAATCATTCCAAAATCATGTAGCTTCTTCCCAACCATTTTGAAAACCTTTATTGCGTTTCTTTGTAGATGTGTTGATTGAAAGGCATATTTGCTTGTATTTGCTGCAAAATATCTTCCGCCATGTGGTCTTTGTACTTTTTCCAAAAGGTTTGAGGATTAGAAAGACCGAAGATGAATAAGTATTGCGTAAAGCTACCTAATTTTATTCAGCGAGTGACATTGTATGGCTTCCTCTATAGTAATATCTAGTATATATATCTTCAAAGTAATACTTCCACGTAAAATATCTAGGCTCAGTATAAGTGAAAAATTTTGTGCAAAATATAAATATTGTATAATTAGATTTTTAAAAAATTCAAAGTGATAAACTTTCGAAAAATCAAAACTTTTTATGAAACTGTCAATTAATATTACCATAAAATTTTCAATATCACGCGCGCAATTCGCTAACACTTTATTTCGTTTCCCTCTTTAAAATGTGGTAGAAAATTTGCATTAAAATATCTGGGATTGTCGGAATAGGGAACTTCTTAGCCAACTTGGCGATATTTCTCAAAGTTTGAGTTTATCATTTAACAAACGTAACGTAATAAATGTTAGACGTTTAATAAAAAAACATATAAAAATTGCTTTTTGTAAAGATGCTTAATTACACTGTGTTTCAATTCACTGTGTTATAAATGTGAGAAATTTCCATTATTAAAATTTCCATTATTGACCTAACGCATAATTTTGCACCAACTTGGTGGGGAGTAAGCAAAGTCGCGCGGTTTTACCCGCATAGTTTCCGTTCCCGTAGGAATATGGAGATAACATGTACCTTATGTTACTCCTGATATTATAGCTTTCCATTAGTGAAATAATTTTTAAAATCGCCCAGCCGCTTCCGAGATTAGCCGGAACAAACAGACAGGCAGACAGACAGACAAAAATTTTAAAAATTGATTTTTTGATATAAGTACCATATAACCTCTAAATGCATTTAGTAAAAAGCTGCTAATTTGAAATAACAAACAGACACTTCAATTTTATTTATTTGTATAGATTGATTGGATTTTTTCTCAAATTATAAAAGAAAAAGTGAAGGTACGTAAGTATACTCTCTTGATTAAATTATTCACTGGAAGAACGATTTTTATCGTGTACAATAAAAATAATTATAAAAAGAGTATTGGAGTAACTTTTTCACCCCACGTGACCACTGACGTTAGTATCGAGTGCGCAACTGCCCGCTGGTTAAGTTTGATACAGTACTTTCTATACTGTACAAGATATTTATTTGATTTGTAAATACAACATCGAAAGAAAAAAATATTCAATAAAGTATACAATCTGTATTACAAAACTTCTTCAGATATAAACAAGAATGTTTACTTATGCAAGATCAAATATTGAATAAACCTCTCTCAACAAAAAGAGATTGTATCGATCTTGAAATTTCTTTTAGAGAAACAACTTTAAGAAAGATCTATTCCTCTTATAGTATTGGTATATTCCGAAAGTGCAAAAAGTATAGTATCCTATGCGTATATAGTAATTTATTTTTGATTCCCATTAGCTCATGGGTATATTTGAAAAAAGTACTTTTGAATACTTTATATTCAGGTGGCTGGTCTTCTTTATTGTATTTAGAAAATTGAACATTTTGATACTTTTCTATTTGTAGTACATTGAAATGTTTAGGAATGGATTGAAATATTCAAAAATTCCTGATGTTCGGAATAAATTCTTTTCAAACGCATTCAGACATTCTAAAAATAGAAATTAAATTTTCGTTTTTGTGAAGATCAAACATGTAGCTGTACATAAAAAATATTGGACGCATATAATTTATAGACACGAATTTCATTTTTTGCGTGTTATAAATAACATGCTTATTTTTTATTTTTCCTACATTAGCTAAATAGTGTCTTTGAAATAAAAAAGGAAATGAATTTTGTATTCGGAAAAGTATTTTATTAGAAATTTATCCTAGTTGTTTTTTGGTAATACTTTCATGAAAATCTTATTTTAGGAAAAGTATTTCATTATGGAACAAGTTTAAAAGCTATTTCAACTTTGCAATATAAATTTACTAATTTTTCTTTTATAAATATTCATTTAAAATATTCATAATAAAATATTCATTTAATAAAAATTTAATAAAATATTCATTTAATAAAAACTTTTTCATTTTAAATTGAACAAGTTTTATATTTCTTATAGTATTCTACAACTTAATGTACCTTTTTGAAAAATGTTATTATTGATAAAATAAAATAGATATATAAGTTTATGAAATAAATACATTTCTTCATCGTTAAAAACATAACATCACATCACAATTTTTTAAAATAAATGATGAAATTTTAATTTGTAATAAAATATAATATTTATTCACAATGTTTTTCAACAATGTGAGATTGAACACGTACTGAATTATTTTCTATAACTCTACATAAATAAATTAATAAAACTACATAAAAGTTTGAAATAAATTATTTAATTTAAGAAACAATTAACTTGAATATAAAAAACTAAAATCAACTAAATTTTTAAAAAAATAATTCAATTTCCTATACTGAATATTTATTTTAGCTATATTATATCTACTTTATTGTTTACCTTAGTACCATATACGTACTATTTTTTTTAATATTACAATATATACTTAAACATGTGTAAATTGGAATATATTTTAATATTATAGATTTTTTTTTAACTGAAACTATCCAATTACAAGTGTTCAGTAAACAAGTGATATTTAAAAAAATCAATTCATACTTAGTTCAACAAAGAATTTTTTTTCTTTTTATTAAATAGTTACAATTAATATGAATATGTATATACATATGATAGAATCACGATATTAATTAACAAAATAGAAAGCGATTTTCATTGCAGTTTTGTATTTTCATTTCTATATATGGTGTTGGACTATTTTTTGCTTATTACTATTTATTCATTAATTAAATTTAACTATTCTAATAAAATAGTATAGTAAAAAAGAAATCACATTCTTAGAAATTAGGTCAGGCTGTGACGGATCTATACGGTTCTTTTCAACTAACTCCTTGGGGTTTTGTTTAGGGAAAGAAATCTTTCAACCAACTTTCACCGAAGACAAAAAACGTGATTATGCAAATTAGGTTTAGTATATATATTCCGTATTTGCGAGTTTTGACGAGTTAGGGAAGTTAGAATTGAAGATTATTAAAGTGAGATTTGAAGTTTACTGAAGTGAGGATAGCTCGAATCTGAAGTGAATTAATGAGAAGCGAGTAATCCGGCTGTAGAACGTAAACAGTGTAGGGCGTGTGAAATTGGAATCACTAAGAAGTGATCAAGCCAACTATTAGTGTTCAATGACTCCTCTAAAAAATAAAGAATTACAAGAGTTCAGATACTGTGCTCATTATTTAAATATGTTAGAGAGTTAAATTGTTAGTGCGCGTCCGAGGTAAAAACGAGTGGATCGTAGGAATATAATTGAATGTCCGTAAATATTATCCCCACGCTATCTGGTCTCATTTTAGTCTTCTAAGTGTTGATCAAAGTTATTTTAATTGGATTATTATTGTGTCTGAGCTGAATATTGTGACAAATAAACAATTTTAGTGAATCATGTCGTCTGATCACTTAGTTCCTCCCACACATCTAGCCGGGTTAGAGGGAAGAAGGAATAATACTTCTTTACAAGGCCTAGTGGGATTCAGACCCATGGTCTTTGCATTAGAAGTCCAATGTGCTATCCATAGCACATCGTACTGTGCATTCAGAAGTTGTATATGAGGAGCGATTCTCAGTCGGATGCCCAAAATTTTTAATTAATTTCGACTGCGATGTATTACAGCATCTGTAACAATGACTCTCCGAAGGATTCATGCACACCACGAGAAGATATCAGAGTTTGGAAGAGATCGTTCGATTGAATTGAAAGAGGCTAGTTGGACGAATATAGGGATGGCGATTAGACGATTCTGGCAAGAGTAGGTCATTAACAGCAGATATCAGCGTCAGCAGATAACAGTAGGGTGAAGACCACAACAGAGCGGGAAAACAGAGATTGCCAGAGCAGCTGTCATAGAACCAGATTCGTCTTTATCAACTATCCACTGTGTAGTTCACACATATATGTCCAACCTAATACTCCACAAATGACTAAGAGATCGGAATTTATGTTTCCACAATCGTTAAACCGCTTACCTCTCGCACCTGTACACCATCAATACCGATTGCCGTGGTGCCGGGCTCGATCAATATGGAATTGCACTGAATGGAGACCTATAGCCCTTAGTGACGAGGGGGGATAGCACTTTTCAAATACTTAGAAATTTGATTCAAGAGCATCTTGTGTAGAAATTACGATACTTTGAGTTTTACATGTGATTGAAGTTTTTAATTTATTATGATTGTGTTCTAACCCTAACCCTTTGATAACGAAAAATATGTTGTTTTTTTACAAGTTGAAATACTTTTTCAAATTATTTTTATTCTGAGAAGGAGGAAAGATGCTTTATTTATATCGTGAAATTAGAAATGCCTTTAGAAACAAACTTTGGAAAAACAAATTTGAAAACTTTGTCAGATCAAAGAAGTTGTATGTTCAGTTCTTAAATCATATTTATAGAACTCTGCAGCTTGGACATTTTTCATATTTTCAGAATATTATTTTTCCAAGAACTATTGTTGAATGTAATCGTATTTTACCCAGAGGATAAAGAATTAAGGACAATTTGATGATGAATCAATCCTTTCAACGTATTACTTGACCTATTCGGAAGAAAATAATGTTTCACTGGCTTATTTAAAAATGAATTTCTTGTATACGATCGACCTAAATGTGAGGAAAGAATTGAAAAGAAATCGAAGGGTACAGAATTGCTCAATTTATGTAGAATTAGTTGAAAATAAGAGCAAACGTTTCATTTAAATTTAATTTAATGTTTTCAAGATAACCAATACTTAAAAAAATAATTAAAATACTACACACACATATATATAAAATATTAAAATTGAAACTGACCTCCTATCAAAGCAGAAACGAATGATATAACAAAATCCAGTAAGTTTATTTTTGTATATTTACTAAGAAGGTAACATTCTAAATTCAATAAAATCAATTTTTTTTTAAAAAAAAGTATGTCTGTTTTTTTAAGTCGTAATTGGAGAAAATAGCATTGAATGCATCTTGCTGTATCTTTTCTATTATTTTAAGGACACAATGAATGCAAGTACACATGTGATGAAATTCCTCAAACCCATGGTCAGATAGCAGAATAAACGGAAACTGATTCTGATTCATCACCAAAGAGTTTCAAAACACTGTTAAGTTATCGTCCAAAAAGATCGTTAAAATTGTTACATTGATTCCATCGTCCATATCCTTTCAACGTCCTACTTCGAAAATGAGATACCTTGATTTTCACAAAGATAAATAACCTTTTGATGTTCAACCATTCAGTGATTGTTGCTCACAGTGACCATTTATCACGATTTTGGGGAAAGTTTGACCCAGTAGCCGGACAGTGAAAAGGGATATTTTCAATTTATCACTTTTCTAATCACAAACTTCTAAGTCGTTATGTGAGTGTTTGTAGCTTAAATGTCTCACAAAGCTCTGCTCCAAATGTATGATGGGAACAAAATTAGACAATGCGGGTGGCAACAATGATCAATGAAATTTCTTTGGAATTATAAAACTATCTGATAACATTTTGAAATGTTATTTTAACTTTTCCAACTTTAGATAAAATTCATGGATCACATTGTTGTGTATAACAATAGTATGTGTTTCTTCTGAAATCATGAAAAGAAGAGTTATTGTTAAAATTAGCCTAAAGGCTTCTATGTGTAATACATATTTTATATGTTTTGAAAAGTGGTAAATAAATTATAGTGGTAACGAGATAACAAACGAAAAAAATATTCATGTATTTCTATTTCATATACAATGTACTATATTTTCATATTTTTTTAACATTTATCAGAACAATTCATTGTGTAGTATTCGTTTTTAAAATATTAAAATCAATTCATATCCTTTGTAATCTGTTAAATAATTAAGTTTGGTTTCTGTGTTTTGAAATAGAATATACATGATGCATTGCTTCTAAAACAAGTTTCTCTAAATTTTGTTAGGAACTAGTTTTGAAAAGAAGACTTTAAAATTATCCGTTTTTTATTTAAGCTGTCCTCTTTTACTATGCATGCATATAAAGAAATATTTAAAAAAAATAATAAAGGCAAACATACAAAATTTCAAAAAACTACCAAATATGTAAAAAAAAAAGTTTAAATTACAAGAAAAAAAACAATTAGAAATTGAACCAAACAAGTCAAAACTCAATTTTGGTCTTAAGACAGAGTAATTGGGGTTAAACTGATGATACCAAACTTACCATTCCTTGCAACAACCCCTTTTCATTGCAATGCGCGTTCTTCAAAGAATTAAGTATACTTTAGATTCTTCTCTTTTAATGAACATGATTTGATACTTAAAAAGCTGTATATTTTGTAAATCGTATACAAATAAGCGTATGGAAATGTTCAACTATAGTCTAGGTCAGAGGTTCCCAAACTTTTTTGTCTCATTTCTAACTTTTGTTTTGTTTTGGAGATTGGCAACTGTTGTGTAACTCTTTCACACTAGGAAAACTAATGAAAAACTTCCTCACAATATTCCATAAGCCGGGACAAATAACAGATTTGACTTTCTGAAGCCAAAATTTCTGACATCCGTTTCTAAGTCATAAGATCTTCAATATGACCATATGAATTCATTGCCTAATGTGGCATTGTCATAGTCAAAGCATTATCAAACCTGATTTCAAAATCTGAATAAAAGTCATTTAAATGTTGAGCGTAGGTTAAAACGTTCTGACAGATCTTTAGAAAATTCGATACCTCCAGTATTACGCTACTTTAGCTTAACTCAGGAAAGAAAAGCTGAAATGATTCTTGTTTTAGTAAAATTTATGCTGTCACATTGTAAGTGCAAATTAATATAATTGAATTTAGTAAATAATTCTGTTAAATAGGTAAAATTTGATTTCCACTTGAATAAATTTTCTTTTAAAATTAAATTCACGACCTAGTTTAATAACAGACACTATTATAGACCATTTACTTAAACCTCATGGACCCCCAAATTAATTTTTGGCTGACGTGGACCCCTTGGATGTTGTCATAGATCCCTGGGGGTCTATATAGACCACTTTGGGAATCACCGATCTAGGTTGAGTAAATGGATCTCCTCACAATTAAAAAACCTTACATGAGGGTTTCTCAAACTGTCAGGCGCGCCACCCTAAAGGGCCGTGATAATCTTACGTGGGGGGCACGAGCCTATAAAAAAGTCGAAAATAAAAGAATATTTAAAAAATTAATTGTTTGAAAGGAAGCAAAACAACATACATTCTGAAATAATCTCTCTCTCTCTCTATATATATATATATAAATGAATGTTTGTGTATATGAAATCGCTTCACTCCAACACCGTTAAACTGATTACTATGAAAAATGGTATGTATATGTATTTTTTTCTATGCAGTAGGTTTTTGGGCTATTCTCTTTGTTGCAGCTCCCCACCAGGTGGATCAACAGCATATCAATTTCTGCACCGTTGAATCATTCACCAAGTTGCCAACATGGTCGCCAAAAATGATGCCAACTTAGCTCTATCACCAACATTTCACTATGTTTCCATTGAATTGTCATTATAATGTAAAGAAAGCATTGCTTGCGAATATTGTAATTTTAACATAAAATAAATAAAACAGAAAGTAATATTAACGTTTTTCACATCCGATATAAGTTATTTACAGCATTTTAAGCATTCATTTCACAAAATCTGTAACAATGTGTTATTGTTGCTGAGCAGAGATTAGCTTAGGAAGGTGTTTTCAAAAATCGACCCACATGAGAGTGACGGGGCGTTATGAAATTAAAAAATATATTTTTTCCCCAGCTATTAGACCTTCAGACGTAAAATGTAACAAATAGAGTCTTTTTGTTCAGCTGAGATATATAAAAGGCTTTTTTTTGTTTGTTTAATCTGTACTTCACGCAAACTTAACTCATTAAAAACTTCTTTATCCTTTAATATGTATTGTTTAACTTTACAATTCAACCGTGCAAAGAGCGGGTGTACCAGCAAGTAAAAAATGAAGAACATATTTACACTGATATACTATGCTTATTAAGGCATCAGTAATTAATTTATAATTACTAAGTTAAGAAAAAGTTCAATAATTACTAGTGACTTCATGGGTTTATCATATATAAAAATGAATGAAAAATTTAATACTTATCTTAGTATAATTTGTATGGTTTATAATTAAGGTCGTATTGTAATTTTACTTCAAAGTACCTTATTATTGCATTCAATACATTATTATTGCATGGGTGGGGGAATGACAAAATTTATGATTGAAAATTGGATGGCAAATATTGAAAGTTTGAGGAACACTGGCTTAGCTTATTAAACCTTTCAGGACAATGACCGCATGTATATGATCACTTTAAGAAACACGGTATCATATGTGAGATTTAGTTTTCCCATACTGAATTCCGTAATCCCACCACTGTGATCTGAATTTGGAATGACCTTTAACAATAAACTTAGACGAATTTCATTAAAGTAAGGGTTTTATATGATTTTTTTAATGGAGTTAACAAGAAAAATCACCTGGTACGAACGGGTTAAGCAGTTAACCACTTCCCCTGCTTTCTACGGAATCACATGATTTAATATTTTTCTGCCAATTGGTTAGATCTGCTGAATGATGCAACCATGCACTAGATTAATACTACATTTGCATGAGTCTTTTGGAAACCTTGCAGTGGTAAATCACTATTTCCATTAAAAGAGTGATTAGAAAAAAAATCATGGATAACCGTATGTTTTTAAAGGCTCAAACCAAATAAATTAGAGAAAAGCTGAAGAACAAGCATTAAAAAATTTACAGGCACTCAACTTGCAACACTGTCTAAGGACTTCATTTCAGCTACTTATTTTTACAGCTTCAGTTTCATTTCATTTTCTTCTAAGTTAAGAATTCTCAAGGGAACCAGGAATATTTTTTCAATTTTATAAGACATTAATTCCTTAAAAAAACACCAATCATAATAAATCTAAGAAATCTTATATAAGTGTAAATTCAAGTTTTACTAACGTTTTAAATGGGAATAAAAGTATTATGAATTAATTAAAACTATTTCCAAGTTTATATGCCTTTTTCCTTATGTAGAATTCCATTTCGAATGAATCTATGTTATTTTTCATATCCAAATACAAGTTTATAACCGACAATTACCTTTTTGAATTAATTTATGTTTATTTATAAATTGGTGTTTCACGCATTTTAAAATTTCTCTTTTATTCTTCTTTTCTATGAGATTTATGTAATGGGAGAAC
>BMAO01017924.1:0-126064 GCA_019973975.1 Trichonephila clavata
GAAGTGTTTTCATCCCGACAATAAGAGGATTCGCACCCTGCGAATGAATATTTTCATCGAGAAAACCTGTTAGTATGTGACTACCCAAAATTCGGCGTTTGGGGGAAAATTTTCGAAATTGATTTTATGCTTTTATTTTATAGCCCATACATTAAAGATTCCAAAAACACTCTAGTTTTATTTTTACGACATTTAGAAGCAAAATTATAGCATAATTAGTAAACCGGAAGTGGAGTTTACAAAACCGGTTCCCTACTCAAAATATTTGTAAGATATTGAATTGAAATTTTCAGAACATGTTTTATTTTGTTATATCTGTGTCATGAATCAAAATCTAATTTCTGTGTATATATTTATGTACTTTATTACTTTTTTATGAAAATGATCATTAGTTTTTTTAAGAAATCTTGGTTTTGCATAAAATTTGGCATAATTAAAAACCTTTGAAAAGTATTACAAATCTTTTTTATTCCTAACACTAAGATGCCATTTACGTACTATATAAATATTATTTGAAAACATTCATTAGAATTTTCTAAAAATGCAATTTTTCTTCAAAATTTCACTAATAATGACAATTGTTATTGTCTATAAAACTCTCCAGAAAACAGCAAAAGTTGAAAAAAAAGTCAAAATTAGTTAAACATGAAGCTAAAGAGATCTTGACCCATAAATATGGTGAGTTTAAAAAATGTACAATTAGTAGAAAATTTTTTATACCATATTAAAATTTTTAAATGCATTTTCTGAGAAACTATGTTTTTCAATTTTTAGCTTCACGGTAAAGTTCACTACAGGATTGCTTTTTAAGATATTGAATTGAAATTTTCAGAAAATGTTTTATTTAGTTTTTTCTCCAGTCTAGATTATAATCTAATCTCTGTGTATATATTTATGTATTTTATTGCACTTTTTGTGAGAAAATAACATTAGTTTTTTGTAAAAAATTGAGTTCTCGCATAAAAAATGACATATTTCAAAAACTTTTCAAAAGTATCACAAATTTTATAGTTATAAGCACAGATAATGATTTTATTTATGTATTGCATAAATATTATTCGAATATATTAATTAGAATTTTCAATACAAGCCTAACCGTAACTGCAATTTTTCACTAAAATTTCACTCAAAATTCCCAATATATCGAAAATTATTTTTAATTTTTTGGAAATTGTACTTAAATTTTTAGTTTTATGCTCCATTTCAAATATAAAAATGTTTATTTAGTTGAAAATTTATATATTTCAAAAAAAGTGCTCCGAAGGTAGTCACATACCTTAACAGATAAGTGTTGTTTACTCTAAATAATCATGCTCTGTTATTGTGTGTGTGTATAAGATTATTATTATTATTCGTAGTATATATTGTGTGTTACAGGAAAACAACATAATTGAATTTAAAGTTGATATTCATTTGTCAGTTTTCCTAATCTTTTGAAAACGAAATTTTCATTCTATCGGTTGATCTGATTAAAGCTAATTGAAGGTTAATTATTTATGAGTGCATATTTTCTTCCTAATTAAGAATTTTATGCTAATAACACGTATATGGTTTTGTTATCAAGAAATTATTGCAATTCTTATAATAATTTTTTTTCTGTTCTTTTTATGCCTAACATAAAAATAATTCTTTTGAAAGTATATGATTGATTACGAAGTATTACTATATAACATTTGAAACCTTGTATGTTATTGATAAAGTATTTACATTTCTGTTTTTATTTAAAAAAATTTGAAAATATTTTCAAGTACTTCTACTAAGTGTAAACAAGTTTGTACTATTGATAACTTCAGAGTGAATGAATTAAATTATGAATGGTATTTCTATTTAAACGTATTTGAATTGTTTTATAAATCCATTTCATGTTAACTTCTGAAACTCCTTTTGATTAATAATGACTATTATATAAATATTATTATTTTGGTTTTGATGTACTAAAGTAGAAGCTAGTTAATATTGAAGAATTTGTTTTATTTTAATCTCATTAATATTGATTTGTAAATTAATTATCACATTTGAAATTAGAGAATTTTATTGTCATTCAACAAGTGTGCATTATAGTATAGAGTATTTTTCTTATATGTAAAGAAATTTTCAGATACATCAGTATTGTTTAACTATAATATTTCCAAAGTGTTTTCTGATCATTTTTATGATATATGTATTTTTTTCTTGGCTAAAACTTTGAAAAAGTTTTTTACTTTGATTATGTATTAAAAATGATAAAAACGAAAATATTTTTATTTTTCCTTTTTGTGATTCATGAAATTTTTTGAATTGTATATTGTAAGAAAGTAAGATATTTTTTGTGGCATAATACTGTACTATTATTCTGTTAGTAATATTTTGTCAAATTTAATTTTGGTCTGTTTATATATAAAATTTAAAAATCAAAGTTTAAATTTGTAATTAATTCAATGCGGAAAAATTTGAATCATGTTTCCAACCAGGGGGAGGGCCCCCATCCAATAGCAACGACTCCCATAGAAAAAGTATAGACCACCCTGGTCATGAAAGAAGTGCCGCCCCGGCAATCAAAGACTCCTGTTATAGAAAAGTGTATAGACCACCCTGGTCTCAGAAGAAGTGCCGCCCTGGCAATCAAAAATTTCCTATCATAGGAAAAGTATATAGACCACCCTGGTCTCGTATGAAGTGCCACCCGGCAATAAAAAAAATCCTGTTATAGGAAAAGTTTATAGACCACCCTGGTCTCGGAAGAAGTGCCACCCTGGCAATCAAAGATTCCTGTCACAGGAAAAGTGTATGGACCCACCCTGGTGTTAGAAGCTCCTCTAAGGAAAAGGGGACGCCAAAAAAAAAAAAAAGAGTACCTCCTGTTTCCGAGCCGAGACGTCAACGGAACCAGAGGGGGAGTCTGTAACACACGGTATAGTTCCAAGACCGAAATGTAGGTGCCGCCATTACAATATGGGCTTGGACCGAAAGTGTGACTGTACGAAACACTGTAGTATCCTCAGAGAGAGTTTGGATCTGGACAAGCGCGCGTTCCCCATTTCGATGTCCAATCCTGGACTATGTAAACTTTACTTATTTTCTCTAAATGTTTGTCTTGTAATTGTCTAAGTGTCTGTTCTTTGTAACTGTGCTATCTTATGTCATTAAATATATTAATTTACCCCGAGATTCTATTAATTACTTATGGTTACCCCAAGTAATGACGTAAGCGGCAGTTACAAGGCGTATTATATCATGTGAATAATTGTTGACCTTGCATTTTGCTGTAGATAGCCAACCATTGCGCGTTCAGTGCCCTCTATTTCAAAAATGGTTTGATGGATAAAAAATTATTTCAATTAAAGTTATAGAAAATTTTATTCTCTACAGTATTTATAGTAAATGTAAATAGCTTTAAGGCCATAGGAAACGAGATATTTGCAAAAAACCGAATTTTTTTACCTTTGACCTTGAATATCTTAAGACGCGGACAAGAGATTTTATGAGACTTTTGAGACAACATTTAGAATGACAAATACAGGTCTATACAAGTTTTCAGCTTATTATCTCTCATTCCGCAGTTGACTCTTTTTTTTTGTGACTAAGATGACTGGGCTATTACAGTACAGGAGCTGGACTATTGCTCGACATGAATAACCAGCTGTTCACACCCCGAAAATGGCAGTGATAGCCAAATGGTTATGGTTACGAGCTCGTGGCTGGCGTGTCATGCGTTCGAGACCTAGTACCATTTAAAGCCCACCATGCACAGGGGCTCATTCCCGTCAAATTTGTCTTCGTCCAAAGTCTTTCTGTTGGTGGGGTGTGATATTTGGATAAGGAGTGCAAGTTCAGGTGCCGTCCTCATCACTTGACCTGTGGTTCAAAATTACAGTCTCCGATAGCCCTCGTTAGTAAATATTCACCCACTCACACCCTGCTACTGCCACCCCGTTCTAAGTCATGTAATTGCTATAAGGATTTTGACAACATCATCATTATTGGTTATAACTCCACGAAGCATCTACGCCAACAATGAGAAGAGATATATCCTCCAATGTTGTTCCATGCAATGCTGGTTGTTTAGTAGAAACACGAGCAATAGCGGAAGTGAATCATTGAACAAAAGTATTTGCATACTTGGTGTAAAGGAATTTCCATGAGACATTTCGAAGTAATAGGTTTACTTTTTATCTATATTTAATCTACAGGAGAAGAGACTCGCACTTATTCACTCACTCATCACGATTACTCTGGAACTATTGAACCTACAGACTTGAAATTTGGTAGGCATGTTCCTTTCATGGAGCATAGATCCGCTAAGAACAGATTTTGCACAAACTGAGCCCCAAGGGGCGTTACGGGGGATTAAGTATGTTGTAAATAATTACAGTCAGACCTCTATTTAACGAAGTCGCTAAATCCCCAAAATAAATTTTATATATGGAAAATTCGTTATATACAGATTCATCTTTCCCAATATATATATATATCTTACCCATAAAAAAAAAGGAAAAAACTGTAAGGAAAACAAGAAAAGAAAAAGAATATCGAAGAATATAATACACTGCATTTTCAAAATTAAGAATATAATTTTATATTAAAATTAATGAATTTTAAGGACATTTTCTAATTTAAAGCATACAAGCCCATTTTATACATACATTATTTTATAACTAGAATTTCTGAACATGCATTATCATATGCGTCCTTACATTTAATGACTCATAAAATCTGCTAATTTTGCTTGAGTTTTTTTATTTGAAGGGAAAAAAAAGGTTTTGTTTCATAATGTGCACTTTGCATTTTTGCAATGTACCAAAAATCCCTTCAGCTGTATTTTTCCTTGTCTATTCTTAAATTTTTCTGGCCATCCAATGCTACCCAGAAATGGGTCGTATCCCAATGCCTTCGCAAATTGAAGAGCTTTCTCTATTACGAAAAGTCCGAAGATCGGAATATTTTTACCTAGCATTGTGTGTATCCACTTCAAAACTGCCTCGCCCATATCTTCATAGTTTTTCAACGTTTTGAACAAGAATTCGATGAATCATAATTTTGTAACTAATCTCGATTTTTTATAATAGTTGATAAGCTCTCTTTGGAGGAATACCAAATTTTAAAGCAATATCCCTTTTCTTGACACCTTGATCCATTTTCTGAATAATTAAACTTTTTGTTAGATGCTCAAGCACTTACGTTTTGACATTTTCGAACTACAAGAAATGAAGTTACCAGCATGACTGTGATCAGCACTACAAATGAACGGAGACTTATTCAAGAACACGGGGACACGAGACAGTTTCACGAGGGTGAAAGGGGATATGGAAGATGTTTTTAGTGAACTGGATAATGGGGGTTACAGGTTGCACTTCTTGGATGAAACGCCCAGAACTCTATTGTTCTCGACGAGTTAGGCACCTAATAAAACCAGTTCAAGATTTATGACCACCAAAAAATGTGTTAAAAGAGAAAATAATTTGAAAAGTTCCGAAATACTTTAAAATAGGGAGAAAAAAATTTGAATCACAAGAAAAAAAAATCGATATATAGAAAATGCACTTCGCTCTTTTGGGAGGTTATTTTACGAAGAAAATCATGAAATGTTCTTGGTTCCAGTAAAAAGTTCGCTATGTAGAAAAATTCGCAATATCGAGGTTTGACTGTATTTAAATTTTTAAACTATTAGACGTACAGAGTCTTGAAATTTAGAAAGCAGATTTCTTTCATGGAGTAGAGATCCGCTACACAAAATGGGTTTTACGAAAATCACCCTAAGGAGCGTTGTGGAGGATTAAGGGGCGTTACAGATAAAATTATTTCCATTTTTAAACTATTGAACGTGAAATAGTTTAAATTAATTAATTTAATATTTTTTATCATTTAATTTAATTATAACTCCTTTACTTAATTTAATATTTTTTTAACAAAGAATTTTGCGAAAATCAACCACCAAGAAGGGTTGCGAGGGGTCAAGGGGAGTTATAGAAAAAAAATGTAATGGTTAGATCCACATACTTGAAATTTGTTAAGCATGTTTCTTTTGTTGAATAGAGATGTACTAAGAATAGATTTTACGAAAATTGAATCCTGTGGGGAGCGAGTAGTTACTGGGGTGTTGACAGAAAAAATTCCTGTTTTCGAACTACTGGTCTATAATAATGAAAATTGTTTTGCATGTTTCTTTTGTTGAGAATTGAAATACGCTAAGAACGGTTCTTCTGTAAATGGACTCTCAACTAGGTTACGGGGTATATTAATGGTAAAAATTCCATTTTTGCACTATTAGATTTACACTTGATATTTGGCACGCATGATTATTTTACGGAGAAGAGATCAACTGAAAATTTGGTTTGCAGAAATCCACTTGTTATTGGGTTACGAGATCGCGAAATATCATTCTGCTTTAATTTTAGAGATTATTAGAAATTATTAATTATAAGTTCAATCCTTTTTACATCAAGAGGTGAGAGTTACAGGTATATGTTTCATTGCAGTCGTATTATTAATACTAGGATATTAATAATTTATATATATATATATATATATACATATATATATATATATATATATATATATATATATATATATATATATATATATATATATATATATAAACAGTCTATATTTATACAACATCATGAAATACCCAGCGAAGTGGATGGGTAACGACTATAGTAGTGTATAAATCGATTTAATATATTTATACTACATATCTATATATAGTATAAATAACCTTTTATCTATAAGTTAAAATTATATTGATGTTTTATATATTAGAGATAATAATAAATGTTTCACAAAAAATAGCAAACAAGTTTAAAAAATTACTAATGGTTTTTGCTTATTGGATTGAATTAAAAAAATAATAATGTAATTTTCTTATTACTAAAACCTATTTTCTTCAATTCCATACATTAATATTTTTTTGTAATAAATATTAAGAAATTGACCTTTAGTTTCAATTTTAAACACTCTCTTTTCTTGATATTTTCAAATAAACTTTTAAATTGCTAATCCATTAATGTATTCGTGTATTCAATATACATTTTAGAAATTTGTTAGTTATAATTTGTCCGTGGATGGTAGCAAATATTGGGTGACAGAGCAAGTGCTCAAACGAGATTTTTAAATAACAAAAAGTTAAATAAGACACAGAAACATAGAGGACTTTTATATATGTTTATAGTAAAACAAAAAAGTTATTTTTAATATTCAAAAATTTTAAATTGATAAAACATTGAATATAATTCCGCAAATTTTGGATATAGAAATTGTTAATGATGTTAATTGTTTAAACAACGAAATAAGTATGGTTTTTATAACACAAAATCGTGTAGAAAAAATGTTTCTTACTTGAAATATAAGCCAATAAACAATAATTATTAAGCAATTTTTTCTTTTAATACTGAAAAATTGTTGGCAAAAAATAAATTAAGCTAACATTTACAGCAATTTTGAATTTATATAAACAATATTAATACCACAGATTTTCTATTTTCATCCTTAAATCTAGACTATTGCATTTATTAGAATGTAGTAAAGTGCACTCTCTCTCTCTCGGAACAGCAAGAAATATAAGGAAAATTTCAATGAAATAAAATATTTTTCACTTTATTTTTTAAGGAACACATTACCCCCAAAATGACCCCAATAGATATATTTAGAAAATTACTTTTCTAAATATGTGCACGAAATTTTAAAAGCTCTATTTACATTATTTAACAAATTAACTTTTTTCAACAGTTGGTTGAAGAGAAAACCGAAACTAAACATATGATCGCTGCATTTAGCTTTTCATTTTTTTTACTAACCATTAAGACTTGAAAAGGGTTTTTTTTTTCGCTGGATTTTATTTTTCAAAATACTCGTGTATTAAAATTGTTAAGACTTTTGTTCGATGTCAAAGTGGAAATCTCGTCAATGACAGAGCGGACCAGTTGGCCAAAGAGGTAACTTGCCAAGATATGGACCTTTTGATCTCTGTGTCGTTGTCCCACTGAAAGTATTTAGTTTGGGAAAGACCTGTTTCGACCTGGAACACCGAATTCTTGGTCTCACATAAAGCTTTGTGGACTAAAAGGTTTTTCCGACCAATTATCTACGGCTAAAATGTAAGAAATTTTTTTACTGATTTTTAGTTATCCCAGATTCTTACAAGAAATAGAAATTTTAGGAGCTATTTGTCTAGATTTAATTTAATTGGTAGTGATATTTGTTCTTGTGGTCAGATGCTGAAACTACGGAGTGAGTGAGTATTAACGTCGCACTGATTAGCAACACGAGGGCTTTTGGCGACGCGGTCCACGTAATTTTGAACCAGGGTCAAGTGACGCGGACGACACCTGAGCTGGCACCCCCTCTCCTAACTACCACCCCACCCCACGGGAGGACGTTTGAGCTCTCGACAGATTTAACGTGCATCGCTTCCCTACATGGCGGATCTTTAGTGGTATTGGGATCAAACTCATGACATGCTAGCCATGATCCGATGCCTAGACCACTTGGCCACCTAAAACTATGGAACATGTCTTGCTGTTTTGTAACATATATTTTTGTAAAAGAGAAAATTTTTAAAAGCAATTAAAACATTTAGGTATTTCCTGGCCACCTGTTTTGTCTTTGTAGGTCAATTGTACTGAAAATGTTTTAAGAAATTTTGTTTATTATATAGATTTTTAAAGTGTTATAGATACCCCCTTCCTCTTTATTTTATATTTGTTTCTTAAACGTTCTTTATTTGTTTTAAATTATATAATGCTGTTATACCACTTACATCTGTAAGCTTCATGTTATGCAATGTGGGGCATGAGGAATTTAGCAAATATATTAATTAATTAAATAAATACAATGTTTTGATACTGTAAGGATCTGATACCCCCACCTGGAAATGGATCGAGTATACATGGGAGAACCTGGCAAGAGGTGAGACCATGTATAGGGGATTTGGCAGCGGGCCTGGCATATATAGAGAAAGAGACCCGGCAACAAGGAGACGTATTTCTAAATTCTTAACTTATTTCAGTTCAGTATTTTTATTTTTAACTTTAATTCGTTTAACTTTTAACTTTTTATTTCACTCCTAACTTTAAAATGCAAACTGGACAAACTCCTCCCACTTTCGCGATTCTAACCTTTTGAGACCCCAGGGCAGCCAATCGGAGTCATTCCCCCCCCCCCCAGCATCCAACCAGAGAGCAGCCTCTCAGCTCTCTCCCATGCAACTTTCTCAGCAAGAAATTCAAGAGAACTTCCATCACCATAGGCATGCCTACCGGACTAGTCCTGTCAACCAACCGCCAAGACGTATCTCGCAGACGGAAAAAACCCACTTTCGCCATCTTCCACATCGCAGAAATCCAGATATGGGATGGAGGGCTGCTTTGCAGCCCATATGCCCACAGATTCACCGTAACCACCGCAATAACAAGGAGACGAGACGAGACGAGACCGGACCGGACGCGGCAGAAAGAAGGCAGCGGAAGCGAAAAAGCCGGAGACAAGAAAAACGTGGTTGGAGAAAAAAAACAGACTGCCGGACGATGGATTTTGCAATCTGTTAACATCTTCCTAATTTATTCGTTTTTGTGATGTGTCCCTTAGAAGAGGAAAATAAATCGATGGGACGAAAAACTGACTGTTATAATTTTTATTACCAATTCGAACACACCGATCGGTAAAAGAACCCACACAAGGTTAATAATGGTGTCAGAACTGGCGATAATATTTATTGGGATGTTAAAGGAAAGAAATATCTTGAAGTGATCGGTGTTTGTTCCATATAATTGTGGTTCTAGTGGATATGTTCCATTATAGAAAAAATTTGCAGACAAGGAGTAGAAACCCATCAATGTTGTTTCAAGTTGATGACCACGTGTATCCCGGTAATTATCTTGCAGCAGTTCCAACTGAGAAAAAATTCTTCTACATATGAAATTCTGAATTGGCTAGTTATTGTTATCATCTTCCCAGTTGTACTAAAAGCGAAACAGATGCCTGATATTTCTTCAGTTTCTGATGAATGGAGCGGCGACCTGAAAACTACGAAGGAAATCCCAGTATTGTTCAAGTGTAGAGACAGCATTTGTGTCGAGGTAAGTGGCTATTGTTCCCCTAAGTCGATATGTCGTTTAAATATTTAAATTAGTAATGGGATGCAAACATGTCTAATTTGTTTTAAGAAATAAAAACAGATATCTGGAAAAGAAAATTTTTCATTGGTTTACTGTAATATTCTATTTTGTCGGATTATTGTGTAGATGAAATAATAAGATTATAGTGTACTTGTTTTACCGAAAAATAATAAGGTATCATTTTAAATGTTGTAAAATATGTTATTAGAGTTCTTATAAACTTATAATTAATTTGCTTTTATAATAATGTTTGACTGTCTTGAAGTTGTCTCAAAAATTAAAATTTGTGTATAGAAAGTACTTTGCACAACAATTTAGTTTTAGCAGAATTTTAAAAAAAAAAATCAACTGTATTAATCTATCTTGAATTGCTTGAAATAATGGGTGAAAAAAATTGCGTTTGTGGTTGATTCAGCAAAAATATCCTTTGATATATATATATTTGAGTAGACTTCCTGTTAAAATGTTATAAATAAGAGATTATGTAGGTTATTTATGACTCAGGATATGGCATGATTTTTTTTTAGTATTATATGACTGTTTTTCATTTTAAAGAAAAGTGTTTCAATTTGATTGATGATTTAATGTAGTCTGAGATAATTTCCTATGGTTATAATTTAAGATTTATATTTTTGGTTTTTCCGGCATCAAATTCTTTTTTTTTAATTAAAAAAAAATAAGAGTAGATTTATTATTCAAGCAATAATTCTATGATAATTTAGGTAAATAATGTTGTTTATTGTGTGGTTTTTTAAAGAAAATGTTCTGTGGTTTGATTAAAAACAAATAACTGTGTCGGGTATAAGTTTTATTGCAAACATCTTTCGTATTGTGTTTCTGGAATTTGAGTATTTAAAAAAAAATTTAGTGTATTATTTTTTTATTTGTTGAATATATAGTACTAGTTCATTTAAATGTTTGTATTTAAGTTTGTCACAAGGTAATTTGGCATTAGGTTTAGCTTTTCTAAAAAAAAAAAAAAAATGGCATTTCTTATTAGAAGTAGGAAAATTGACTTAATTCAATTAGCGCGAAACTTAGATGAGTCACCTGATCCGTCTATTTCTAAAATTGCTTTAAGGGATTTAATAACCTCTAGTAAATATTACGAGGAAGAGGCAAAAGAGTTATTGCAAGTTATTACAGCCGAAAGTTTAGAGACAGAACAGTAGCAAAAACTAAAACAAGAACAATTATCAATTGAAAAGTTACGCTTGGAAGTAAAATTATCTAGGAATGTTAATCAGAGTGCTATTCAAAATAATGGTCAGGCCGCGCGTGTAAAATCTTTAGATGAAATAGTTAAAATGGTTAGGCTCTTAACAGTAAAGGTACCCAATAAATCAGACGGGTGAGACTATTTCTTTTCTTGTCTTGAAAAAGCTTTCACTAATGAAAATGTCAGCGACGAATTCAAACCTAAGGTTTTGTTATGCATGTTAGGGGACAAAGTGTCGAACTTATTAGTTAACCTGAGCGAAGAAGAATTAAAAGATTACGAGTCTTTAAAACAGGTTGTGCTCAAGGAGTATGAACCCTCACCAAAAATGTGTTTAGAAAATTTTAGGAAAGCCAAACGTAACCCTGACGAAACTTTCTCTCAGTTCGTGTCCCGCTTAACATCAATCTGGTTATACTACTGTAAGTTAAGAGGAGCGAATGATTTTGAATCAGTCAATCAACTGGTCGTAGCAGATAAAATGTTTGAAATGTTGGATTCTGAGACGGCGACCCATATTGGTGTGCTCCAAGGGGAAGAATGGTACAAACCCAAGGACTTGGGCAAACAATGTGATATATTTTATGCTTCCAAAGAGAAATCCTATGATGCACCTGCGAGAGCTAAATCGAATGATAGTGAAAAGAAAAGTTTTAAGGGTAGTTTTGGTAAACAGCCATTTGGGAAGAAAAAGTCAGATAGTAATTTTTCTTCTAGGAAAAACTTTGATAAATCTAAAGTCCCTGAAATTAAAAAATTCACTTGCTTCACCTGTGGATCAGATAAACATTTTAAACGGGATTGTCCAAAAAACAAAGGGATAGATAATAAAAGGCTTAATGTGAATAAGGTGTCAACGAAAGGGATGGAATTGGAAGATGGGACAGTAGCTGGAGTTGATTTGCTAGGAAAGGTCATTCCTAGGCGGGATATTGAAGACAAATTAAGCAAACTAGTGAAAACATCTGTAGATGGGAAATTGGTCCATGCGTTAGTGGATTCTGGTACGGAAATTACTGTTATCAAAAAAGAATTAGTTCCTGGAATCTCGGTTGAAGGAGCTACCACGATTTATTTGAAAGGTATTTTCGGTCCAGCGGTTAAATGTCCTTTGGTATATGTTCCGATTGGTCTTGCTACCGGTGGCCAGGTTAATGTGGTGCACCAGCAAGTGTTATGTGCTTTGGCAGAAGTTTTGGTAGAAGATGTGTTGCTTCCACCAGACGTTTTGGATATGTTGAGAGGAGCCCGGAGTGAAGAGAATTCACTGGCTCAAAGCTCTAGGGACCTGAGAGAGGACTCAGGAAATTTAGATGAAACTGAGGTTTCATCTTTCATCTGGGATTCTGCTAGAGAAAGCACAGGAAAACATTGAGGATTCTCAAGGGAATATTACTTCATGTCGGAATGAAGTGTGAACAATTGGTACTAAGGACGAGGAAGTGATCACTGAGATGGATAAAGGAAGCTTGGTAGCTGATAGTTTTCGTTCCGAGCAGGAGTGTTGTGCCGAGTTAGCATTGGCATAGAAGCATGATAACGAAGTCAAAGGAAACTACTATGAAGTAGGATGGGTATCTATTCCATAGAGATAAAATACTCGGAGAGAGTATTGGACAACTAGTCATTCCGAAATGCAGACGGACTGAGGTGTTGAGATTAGCTCATACCTCCGTATTCAGTAGCAACATGGGTCCCAAAAGGAGGCTTGAACGTATCAAGTATTCTTTCTTTTGGGAGGGTCTGAGGGCCGATGTGAAGAAATTTTGTGAATCATGTAGAGAGTGCCAGCTCACTCGATCGGTTAGGTTCAACGACAGATCACCGATTACACCTGTGGCAAGGCCTGAATTACCATTTCAGGTAGTGAATATGGATCTGATAGGTCCAATTGATCCGCCAAGCTCAAAGGGACATAAATATATTTTATGTCTGGTAGATCAGCACACTAGGTGGGGCGAAGCCGTGCCGTTGATCGCTTCTGATAATGGGACAAATTTCGCAACCGAGCTGACTACGGAGTTCGAAAAAAGAATAGGGAGCAGCCCGAGATTCTCTACCCCATTTTATCCACAGTCCAATGGTTTAGTGGAAAGGTTTAATAGAACATTAAAAAATATGCTACATAACGTGTTTAGAGAGGAGGGTAGAGGGTGGCATTTGCAAATTCCATATGTGTTGTGGGCGTATAGGGAAATACCAAATTCAACTACCGGCGTGTCCCCTTTTCAACTTTTGTATGGTAGACAACCGCAAGGTCCTATGTCTATTTTAAAGTCTACTTGGATAGGCAAGCACAACAACTTACAGTTGTGCACTACCCCCGTTTCCAAATATTTGGAAGATTTAAAATCTAAACTGGAAAAGGCGGCTGAGCAAGCCAAACTTGTTTCAGCAGTGCAGCAGGAAAATATGGCTCATTATCATAATCTTAGATCGTCTGACAGGGTATTTAAGGTGGGAAAAAAGGTGATAGTGCTGATCCCCGATTCAACCTGTAAATTGTTTGCGAGATGGCAGGGTCCTGCGACTATCGTTGAGAAGCGGAATCCCCATTCTTCTAGTGAAAATGCCAGATTTCTACCAAACACATTCATCAAAATAAGCTGAGAAGAAAGACAGTTCGGTCAGGTTGAAACTCCACCAACTGCTACCGAAGAATCCAAATTTTATGAAATACTCAATAAACTCAAAGTTGATAATTTAAATAGCTGTCAATTGAAGACGCTTAAGCAGTTAATTAGTAAATTTAAATACATCTTTACTAAGCCTGTACAACCAGCTCGGGTAGGTACACACAAAATTGAGCTCGTAGCCGATGCGGTGCGGAGAAAGCCCTATTGTTATAGTGTTCCCATCGCATACAGAAGGGAAGTGTAGCGTTAAGTACAAGAATTAATTGATTTAAATTTAATAGAGCCATTGGAGGCCGAAATCGCCCACCCTACAATTTGTGTAGCCAAAAAAGATTCTTCTCTCCGAATGTGCGTAGATCTTAGTGCCTTAAATGCTGTAACTAAAGTACCTGTGTTTCCTATGAAGGATATACAAGAGCTAATCTTCATAGCAGGGTCAGCTCATTGGTTGACTAGTTTGGACCTTTTGAAAGGGTATTGGCAGATAAAAATGGATGAGAGAAGCAAACCATTGACGGCATTTACCACACATAATGCTGTGTACCAATGGAAAACTATGCCCTTCGGACTTGCTGGGGCATCTGGTACGTTTCAAAGAGAAATGAATCATGTCTTAAAATCTCATTCAGAGTATGCACAGGCATACATGGATGATGTGGTAATATTTTCAAAGACGTTTGAAGAACATTTAGTTCACGTAGAATTAGTTCTCGCTGAGTTGAAAAAGCTGGGATTCTCGGTGAGGTTGGATAAGTGTTCTTTCGCGGCCAAGAAAATAAAATATTTGGGTCACACAATAGGAGGAGGTGAACATAGGCCTGATGAAGATAAGATATTAGCAATAAAGAGGTTGGCTAGACCTACCACTAAGAAAGAGGTTAGGTCAGTGTTAGGGCTAATGGGCTTCTATCACGCTTATATCCCAAATTATGCGCAAATATCCACTCCGCTTACGGAGTTAACCAAGAAAAATAAGCCCAATGACCTTTCATGGGGGGAAGGCCGAGCAAAACTCTTTTGACAAACTGAAAGAATTGCTTTGTGAGGTAACCAGTCTTGCTACCCCTGATGCCAATTTACCTTTCCAAGTGCATTGCGATGCATCGGACTATGGTGTTGGATGCTGTCTGACACAGCAGGATACGGATGGAATTTATAGGCCAATAGCTTTTGCTAGCCAAAAATTTACTGTAACGCAAAAGAACTGGGCAAGTATCGAGAAAGAGGCCTGGGCAGTGCTATATGGGTTGAACAAATTCGATAAATGGATTTATGGTGCCAAGGTGGAGATCATTTCTGATCATAATCCCTTTAAGTACCTAAATCAGACGACTCCAAAAAGTCCCAAGCTAACCCGTTGGGCACTGGCGTTACAGAGATGGTATCACTCCATCACCCACAGGCCTGGTATACAGCATAGGAGTGCAGACGCACTGTCAAGATTGAGATGACTTTATTGTATATATTTAGTATTGTTATATTTTTTTTTGTGTGTAATGTATTTTTTCAATAACTGATTGCAATCCCATTACAGATTAGATCTTTCTGGGAACATAGTCACTTATTTCAATTAGGTGGACTATTTATAGTATTACAAGTGTTTCTTTTAAGGAACTTTGACAGGATCTGGCAGCGGGTCTGGCATATATAGAGAAAGAGACCCGGCAACAAGGAGACCAGACCGGACCGGACGCGGCAGAAAGAAGGCAGCGGAAGCGAAAAAGCCGGAGACAAGAAAAACGTGGTTGGAGAGAAAAAAAGACTGCTGGACGATGTGTGTGTGTGTGTGGATTTTGTAATCTGTTAACATCTTCCTAATTTATTCGTTTTTGTGATGTGTCCCGTAGAAGAGGAAAATAAATCGATGGGACGAAAAACTGACTGTTATTATTTTTTTTTACCAATTCGAACACACCGATCGGTAAAAGAACCCACGCAAGGTTAATAGATACTTCTGATTTTTTGCAATATTTTTCATGATTCTGTTCATGGATCAAGTATTTATGTGTGAATAGTTATTATTTAATGATCATTAAAGCTACATACAGCTGTATATTATATATATTTATAAACAGCTGTATCAAGAATTTGATGATCATTAAATAATACCTATTCACGTCACGAAAAATATCTTAAAATTAAAGCTATCACCCATAACACCAAGCCCCTGCACAGAATTGAGAGGAACACTTCTTAGAATATTAGGAAAAAAAGCATTATAATTTGCAGAAATAATAAAACATTTTAACTATTGAAATATTTTCAAAAAATTTAAAATAATTGTTTACTTAAAAATTGTATTTCTCATCCAAAATGTCTAATTCATATATGTTCAAATACGGTACATGTAAACATTTTCAAATAAATATATAAATTTAAAAAAATGTGTTCTAAGTACCGTGTCTCCTGTTCATTTTAAGGATTCATTTGCGATTTTTTTTCCAGGTCTTTCAAAAATAATTTAAAATGTTTCATAAAAATTACACAAAAAGTGCAATTTTTCAGACTTATTTTATTCGTTTATTTTTTGTGCTTTCGCATGCTTTTCATCGCATTCAGATATTTAGAAAACCTGCCTGGATCTGAAAAATAAAGAAATAACTACATCGGAAGAGCATTACATTCACTTTCGATGCACATCTTGATTTACACTTTGCCAATTTTTCTTCTTTCCCAATTGCAATTTGAGAGCTGTGTTACAGCATTTCTTCTTCTTTTTAAATATTTCCCTCTAGATGTTGACTATTGTTTGAAATGAATGAACCTCTTGTAACATTTTACTGTTGCTAACTCAAAAAGAAATCAATTTATAATTGTCTTCAGTCTAAGGAGCTGCTTCAGTGACATAGACAAGAGAAGGCAGCGGGGGTATACCCTTCCCCCCCCCCCATACACCAACAAATTTTCAATTTTTACCATAAAGATTATTCTTCGGCACTTTCGTCTACTTTTTTTTTTTTTTTTTTTGGAATTGAACCCCTGCACTAAAGGGATCCATCTAACGCCTCCGAGCTGCTTGATTATAATTAGTTCACAAATTTGAAACGTATTATCAGCAAAGGGTTTTTTTTTTCGTTTTAAAACTATATATTTCTTCCATAAGTATTTGTTCAAACTTTTCTGACTGCACTTCAACTTGATTTATGCTTAATTTTAAAATATATTACATGTGCCCCACTGACGAAGCACAAATGGGACAAACATATTAAATCGCTTACTAATATGTAGGTTAAACTTTTTTCAATGCTCTTCCTCATTTACATAAACTACAGAAATCAAAGAACTTCCAATAATAAACCTTATTTTTATTCATTCCTGATTATCCCATCAATAAAAAAATGCAATATTTATGATAAACCCAATTATAAAGTCTAGCATGGCGATCGGCACAATACTTTTATTACCTTCGGAGCCCTAATAAACTAATAGCTTTATTACTCTACCGTTTTGTTGGTGAACATGGACCAGACACACCAGGAAATACTTCTTAACCATAAATATGCCTAATAGAATACGACATTCCCAGAATGGGCAGGGAAATGGAATTTTTTTTTTTTCCTAACCATCGGGGGGGGGGGGATACAAAAGAGAGTGTGTGCCGTGCTAAACGGTTCGCGGTTGAGTGACCAACGGTCAGAGAGATGGAAATCGTTATTCACCCCTAGGAGGATGCTTGGACAAAGCCGGTGACCAAAGGCCGCGGAAGAGAATCCGACATTCGCTCTTTTGCGGGGTTACATCTTTTGACTAGTGGAGTGGCGGAGGTTTGGCGCCTAAGTAGAATACCTCGCCAAAAGGAAAAACAGGCTAACACAATCTGATGAAATATCGTTAAAATTTAGATAGTTAAAAAAAAAATTGCTAAAATCTTCTGTTTAGTAAAAATCACATTTATTTTTAATATGTGAATATTATTCTATCGTTAAAATTCTCGTACTGAAAGTTTTTTAATTAATCATTTTGAAAGCCGAAGAGGAATTACCCAAACTAATTATTGAGATTACCAAATTAATTAGCCAACAGGTCAAGAACTCATGGCCAGCGTTGTTTCAACTACTGGCAACTGTCCTGATGTCACTGAAGATTTGCATTGAAGAGGAGCTCTCTTGCCCGTTAAATCTATCGAGGCTCAAAGTTCTCACGTTTGCGTGGTGAGAAAATTGGAGAGAGAAATTACATCTCAGGCACTGTCCTCGTAATTTGATCATGGTTCAAAATTACGAGGTCCATCGCCAATAGTTCTCGCGTTGCTTCTGATAATTACGTTAATAAATAATCAATAAGCTGAAGTAGATATTAAAAATAAGTTATACGATGCCCTAAGAGTTTCACAAAGTAAACAATATTTCTTAAAATGGTCTAAAACCACCCAATATCAATACAAATTAAATAATTATAGTTATATTATATGCATTTATTATCACTTGCTTACAATATTTTTCGCAAAAGAACACAGTGATTATAGAAATGGTTCCACACAAATGACAAGAACAGAAAAATAATCATAAAAAAATGTATAAAAAAACGAGGCATTATAAAGATAAATTTGCTTAACAATTTATAAGGTAAATCGGAGAAGACGCAAGTTGGTTAATAGTACTTTTATGCGTCTATAAATGGAAATTCTGAGCCACTTGTGGGAAGAGTCTGATTCGATATTGAGTGTGGCTTGTGAATTTATCGTCTTTAATTGGCGTTATTTTTGGATCTTGTGAGCATTTAAAGTAGGGAGAGCAACTTTTACAATATTCCGTTCTTCATATTTAAAGTTCATAAACATACTTATTATTTATTTTAAATAAGATATTGGCAATATAAGTGAGTTAGACATTATGTTACACATACGATGCATGTAGAAGCGGCCATAACACTGCAGCAATAAGGATATAAGTGTGTGTGGCATCTTCCCCCTGTACTTGGGGGAAGACGCCACATGGCTCAGAAATAAATGGAATGAACTTTTTTCCCCCATTTCATAACACTGTATATTATTGTATGAAATATAACTACAATTAATAATTATGCTATGAGGATGGCACAGGGGATCTTCATAGAACGAAGATTAGGAATGTGCAGGGCTGAAGTCGACAACTACTTCAGCTTGCTGTAGACCGTTCTGCAGGAAAATTCGTTTTTAGCAAATCCAAAGAAGATCTATAACTTAGACGAATGTGGTCTTCAAATGAATAATGAGCAAGGGAAAGTTATTTGGAAGAAAGGATCGCGAGATGTTCACCACGTCACGTCAAGGAAGAAGGAGAGACCATAACTGTAGTGGCATGATGCAATGCCGGAAATATATAATTTCCTTCCTCTATATTGCATTTTTAAAAGTAAACGGAAGAAGCCTGAGTTTGAGGATGGCATGCCACTGGGTTCACATGTAGAGATGAACGAAACAACCGCCTACATTAACTCAGATGTGTTCATGAAGTTTCTGAAGAATCATTTTATCCTCAGGAAAGAACCTGGGAAAGTTCTCCTCATTTTGGATAGCCACGCATCCCTTTGCTCAGATATGGGCGTGTTAGATTTAGCTGCAGAAAATGATGTAATTCTTTTCTATCTTCCAAGCCATATCACCCAGTATTTACAGTCATTTGGTAGGTCGTTTTTCAAACTACTGAAAACATATTGGCGGCAAGCCCTAAGCTCCTTGATACACAACAAGTCAAATCGTAAAGTGTCAAGACTTCAGTTTGGATCTCTTCTGAATGCAGCTTGGAGCAAAGTAGCCACAGTAGGAAATGCTACTTCTGGGTTTATTCTACTACTGGGATTCACCCTTATAGCCCGCAACCAATCCCACAGCATGCATTTGCTACTTCTGATAGTTCCAGCAATGGTACAGCTGTAGCTGAATCATAGGACATGCCTACACCAGCAGTTGTTTCCCATAGCAGAACTAGTGGCAGTGGACTATCACCATTGGTTGCCTCCACCAGCACAGAACACGGAATTGCCTGTTTAGAAGCGATTGGACCTATTCCTCTGGTCAGAAAACGTAAATAATCCGGGCGTAAAAAACAAACATCAGAAGCTTTAATTGAATCATAGAGGAGAGCAACTATATGGGAAAATTCCCGAGGAAAGCTAGAAAAGGAGAGTAAGGGCAAAACAAATAACAAGAAACCTTAAAAAAAACAGAAGAAAAAGAAACGTGTCAGATTGTCATTCCCAAGTGAAGAAATTTCTTTAGATACCAGTAGTGACAGTTTTGAAGAGAATAATAATGACGACTTTTGTGCTGTGTGTTAAGGGTACTTTTATGTTAAAAAGGATCCTAAGTGTGACTGGATTCGGTGCATCGAATGCAACAAATGATTGCACGAAGATTGCAATGATAATCATTTGCACTGAGTGAAATATTGTAGAGGCTATCATTCGAACCTGTAATGTTATTATTTTTAGCAAACTAATTATGGATAGAATTTTTAATTCTTTTCTTGTTTTTCTACAGTTATTATTATTTCACATTTAATTTAGTAATTTTTGTCTTATTTTTTTTATTTACTGGGGTGTTGTTGCATCTTACTCCATGATTGGTGCCATCTTCCCCATATATATGGTAGAACATGACACAATTAAATGAATTTCTTTAACACTAAATATCTTATTTATTTTCATACTAAGAAGAGAATTAACTTGTACGTATAACCAATTAAATGTTGAAAAATAAAGTGTATTTTTCCATGGTCTTTTCATTTTAATTTTTAATGTACTAACCGAAACATCCTGAAATGTGACGACTTCCCCCCCCCCCCGATTTACTTTACATCAAAGCTCCTTTTCAAAAAAATTTTCAAGAACAACTGAATACATTTGAAAAAGTCTTCAGGTATACTGTACAAAAAGGAACCTATTTACTAATAAATATTGCCAAATGAATAAAACATATTCAAGAAATAAATACTTCGAACTCGTACAGAAAAATAATACGTCCAATAAGACAGATAAACTGTTATAATAGCAAATTCGATAACCGAGTTGTAAGGAAATATAACTAAGCTCTTAAGAATGAGTTCTAATTCTAAATAATGATGCTTATACAGAAAGTATGTACAGTAATGAAGTTTCAATTAAATGTAAGCGAATGTTTTGTTGTAAAAATATATGTACTATAACAGTAATATAGTTTTTAAGTTCTTTTTATGACGATGTTTCTTTAAATGATTTGCGAAATATTAAATAAGGCATTTAGAATAGCTCGGTCTTTTAAGTTAGATATTACAATTTAAAGTCAATAGCCCTTCATTTTATTAAAATATTTTAACGTCCATAAAATAATCTAAAACACTTTAAAAATCGGATTAAAGTTTTAGATTTAAGTTGTTCTCTGAACACTTATTTTCCAAAGACAAAAATCAATTTAATATTAAAAGTGCTTAAGAGAAATTTTCTTATTAACAAACGAATGAAAAATAGTAATATTTTTATTAATATAATGTACACTCACAAATTTAATTCAGTAAAAAAAAGAAAGAAATATTAATTTTCTCAGCAAAATTTATCCCAACATTTATTTTATACTTAATTTGGATTTTTAATAAGGAATATTAATATGTTATAAAGAGATTGTCTGTGATGAAAGTTAACAAAAGACCATAAAAAAAGTATAACCATTATAAAAATGTTTTCACCTGGTTAGGGGGGAGTGATTGAATCTCAGTATGTGTTTACATCATGTGCGCACATTAAAACAACAAATAAATAAGCATTGAAATGGTAACTAGTAATTAGCTTGTCTTCTCACAACCTATTTTTTTAATTGTTTATCAAATTTTTAAAACACAAATACATGATTAAACATGTCAAAGCTTTTTTTCCTTCTCTCTTTCCTTTGTTTTTAAAACAAACTTAATTACTTTCCAATAAACCTATTGTCTCTCAATTCGCCAAGAGAAACGATAAATTTCCAAATACGGCAACCTCACGTCAGAGCAATCTTTTCGATTTTCAGTAAAAATGTTGACAGTTTGACAGGGTTCCCTTTCAACCTCTTGACCGCTGCCCCCTTTGGGCACCCACGATCCTGCGCGCTTCCTAGTCACGAAAATGCGTATCCTGTCGAGTATGGAAATGAGAGCTTGATATTGGCCTTGAAATAAGCCACCGTCGTTAAACGCCGGCAAAACATCGAACGTTTAACAACTCTCCTCCACAACATTCACTGGGCAAAAACTGCATATTTTGATACCCTAAGGACTAGTATCGAACTTAAAAACCATGTGGACAAAATTTGTTACTGGGTTACGGCAATTATGTGTATTGAAGGTGAGTATTTTCGAATTTTTCATTGTTTATTGCATTAATTTTCGTTTACCGCATACAATCACTCTTGGATTATAATCATTTCGTTACGAAATAGAATGTGATAGCAATGTAATACTATATTCAGCAAATAGGAATTACTTATGCGAAGAAATATTGTCCAAAGTCAGTCCAATTTAACGAAATATCGAACAGCAGCTCACAAATTTCTTGTTCTATAAAATATTCGTTAAGCATAAACATGCAATGATTTCAGACAATGATTTGAGGATGTTATGTATGAATTTTATTGGTTTTTTTTTTTTTTTTTTTTTGGCTGCAGATGTTTTAGACTTTGATTTCCTTTTTTAACGAAGGACAATTAATTACATGACAAGAAAAAAATTCTTTTTAGATTTGTTCTTTCTAATACCACCTGATCAACAGTGTCAGATCAAGGCCCACGAAATTCTTCTGGCAAGGGGCTAGTTTTAAACTAGTCGTTAGCCGCAGCATTGAACACCATGCAGGTGACAATATGATTTAGCTCGATTCTAACCAAGTTTTGAGGGAGAACATCCTGGAGGAAAGTCGGGGGCCTCCCACCTCTCTTCCCCCAACCTCACGAGATGACTTGCAGTTAGACGAATATTTAGAGTGCCCCCCTACCGCACAGGCGACATGCTTTTACAAATACCCATGCCTTCTAAGGGATTTGAACCCAGGCTCCATGGCACAGTCATTGATCATTCTTCTGACCGCCGCGATATGTTATATCAGATTTTATAATCAGAGCATACTTAGGTTTGAATTTAGCTATACTAAGCAAACCGATCGCTAATAAATGAGTCACAGCTCTAAGTCTTCACGTTGGAGTGGTGGGAACGCGGAGAGTGTGATACCATTTCTAGTATCGATCCATCATCTGGACGTGATTTACGATTTCCAGGTATATATTATACTTGTGTACAGCATACTTTTAAGTTGCGTAGGAAAGAACAGTTAGAAATGTGTAATTGACAAAGATCTTGGAATGTATTAAGCTAGAATGTTGCTTTTAAAGGAAAATACAATCGCAGTATCCAAAATAACGTAATTAAAATTTTGAAAATGTTTCAAAACTAGAAATAATTTTAGCTCTAATCTTTTAAGAAATATCCTCAGTAAAACTTTTTGTATTTCTTTTTTATGCTACTCTTCAAAATTTTCACTTACCATAGGGATACGCATAATACAATTTGATAACTACTGATTTACAAGATTCTCAAAATTTGATTTAGAGAAAAATCCATCAAATTATATGAAAACTCAGCTGTTTCATACGATGTGCAATTCATAGGATGTTTCAAAATTTTTTTATCAGAAGTTTGAAATTTAAGCTTGACATTTCAAACATGAATTAAACTTTTGTTGAACCCTAGTATGATGCATTCAGTTTTTTAGACATCAATACTGAAATTTCAATAAAAATTGCTTTCATTTTGAATAGATTAAAAAAGGTATAGAAATATGTTTTAAGTCTACCTTTGCATTATTATTTCATATTACTTGAAATTCGAGCAATTGCTTACGAAAATCTGTTCTTATTTCTCTAAATTAACCAATGTACAATATTTTTTTTAAAAAAAATTCTAAGAGGGAAGGAGTTTATAGACATAATTTTTCAGACCGATTAAAAAATATTTTAAAGTAGATTTCCTCTCCTTGTAATTTATATTTAAATTATATTTTTTATGATGTTAAAGAACAGAACTCAAAACAAACATTTTTTTATGATAGAGAACCTCTCAATACTATAACTCTAATTCTCAGAGCATTATATAGAGCAGTATATTTTAAAACAGTACATAATTATTCACAAAATTGAGGGTACAATTACTTTAAAACAAAAAATAGGTTTTTCTTAGGAATAGTAGGAAAAAGTACGAAATAAATTATATATTCACAAACTTTATTACAAATATGTTAAGATACATTTTTATTAGTAATATAAATAAAAAAGCAAAAATGTACAGAGGAAAAAAATATGCTTAAAAGAAATGATAAAGAAAATTAAATGGATGCTTTAAAAATGAGAGTACATGCAAGTATATATTTTACAACATAATTGAAAGTTAAACCGTACTAAGCCATAAAGTTTCTATGAGTATGCATTATCATCTAACTTTTCGTGTTTTAGTTTGCTTAGACGGGAAATAAATAAAAATCATAATAAAACTACATAACAATGAGTATTTTTTTGGATTTGTGTGTAGTTTATGAGAAATTTGCTCAAATATATTTTATTATTGCTCAAAATTTTAGTAACTGAATAACATAATGTGACAACATGTAAAACACAGTAATATATTATAACACATGTCACAATAAACTATAAAAAGTAATAAGAGTAAAATACAACCCGCGAATGTTATATTATTGGTGCCAATTGATTTGACATTTCTTCTCTCAACCCACACTCTACGCTCGACATACGTTCCATTTTGACATTCTGTATAAAAAAATGCTCATAAGGTTATAATTAAACATGAAAATCACCAATTTTAAAATTGGAGAAAATGCTTCCCATAGTTGGGGAAGGGTTTTAAGACTGAAATGTATATGTATATAATTTTAGCAACTGCTCCCAAAAGGCGTGCCATTGAATTTACAAGATTTGCTTATTTTAGGGGGGGGGGGATCTCATTTCTTTTGCAATTTCATTTTCAAATTTTCCGTTTTTCTTACGTGATGTTTTGTAATTACCTTTTTTTCTTTTTTTTTTGATGGGGCCATAAATCTTCGATCACATTAAGGTCGGGAAATTGTAGGAAAGTTTTACAGCTGACGCGAATATTTACATTTTAGTCATTTTTTTACCGCACACACCATGATTTTAGGATTATTAACTAGCTACCCTTAACAAAGTTTCATCTAAATACCAATTTTTAAAGCTCTCCTTCCAATTCTCTCATAGAATATTTAGATAAAACAGTTCATCGTTATTTCGTCTATAAATACAAATTTTTCAACTGCTGAGACAATCATACACCTTTATTGCATTATCTATCTCTCCCCCCCCCTCCAACGTATTTCATTATTGCAATTGTTTTTTATTTTGGATGAAATGCAACATTTGCTTTTCCATCACATCTTTCGACCTCTATCTCTGCCAAAAATAGTAAACTTTAATTCGTCATTAAATACAATTTAATTCCCAAACTGGTTTGATTTCAAAATGTATTCCTTTGTAAATGTTAGTCTCCTGTCTCTATTTACCTTACTATTAAATGGCTTTCTCTACCACTGAAATAAATTTTTCCGATAATTCTACGAAGAGTTTCAACAAAAGCCCAAAGCTGTTGATATCCCCAAGGCAATATTTGGACCATCCATTTGGGGTCAATCTTTATCGGATGCAAGATATTTTTTTTAACTAAATAAAAATTTTCTTAGTGTCTTTTTCCATATGTATTTTTTAACGTACAATTAATTATTTTCAAATATAATCGAACTGATATACACACACACACATTTTTCTAAATATTCCTCATGAAACATTAGTTTTATTTTGTAAATTTATAAATAAGTGTTCTCTTTCGCCCATATAGTTTGCCTCAGAGTATCCATTTTGCCCAAATAATATTAAAACAATATTAATTTTAAATTTCAAAGATAGCTTGGTGTTTATATATATATCTATATATATACATAAACACCAAGCTATCTTTGAAATTTAATATATATATATCTGATGTTAAAATCAACATTTTTGCTGTTATTCGAATTGTACATAACTTCATGATGAAACAAATGTATAATATAAATATATATATATATATAACCTAAAATCAATTTAAGTTATACTCCTTTTTTTCACTATAGCTTCCTATCGTTTAAGCGCAGTGTTGTTCTGAATCCAATATATCATGGTTCTGTTGACTGGTTGTTCCATTCCCAATGTTTGATTTTACATTATTTAATGATATTATTAAAATCGCTATTGCCGAATAGCTATAACAACGAGCTCATAGCTGGCAATAGTTGAGCCAAGCTACGTGTTTGAATTCCAATTACACTTGAGAACCGTCGGTGAGAGAGGTTTCGATGGATGTTCGCTAAATTTGTCGGGGCTCTTAGTCTTCTTTTTAGAGTAGATTAAAAGAGATGGGTCATCGCGTGACCTCCCCATTTAAATTACGAGATCCATTGGCTGTGTGGCTAATAAATGTCATTATTAACAGCGTGCATACTTTTCTTGTGAAGGGTGAAAAGATAATTATATAAATATCTAAGTAAGGTATTTTTTTATTAAAGCACTCTAAGAGGAAAAGCGATTCAATAATTTTAAAACAAATTTAATCATTTACTTACCACACATCAATCTTCCGGCTGCCTGACAGTGAAGTCCATTAACCATAACAAATACGCTTTGTAGTTTTGCATCACGGTTGGAAAATGAGATCAATACTTGGCTGGCCACCTCACTCTCCAGACTTGCGCCACGCCAAAATGATTTGTTTCTCATTAATATATAGTTGTGGCTCATTTACTTAACAAAGATCGTTTCGCGTCTTTTTTTTTTTTGTTATTTTAAATGTACTTGGACAAAGTGTTATATCTCTTAAATATAATTAAAAGACGTAAATATAACTAAGGGTTTTTATACTTTTGATAAACTAACGCACGACATTTTAATACACAATAGAACCTTTAAAAGTTGACTACCTCCATAAGATGTCCTACTATTCTATGTTTAATATGCATCATACTAATATGTATGGTTGATGCAGTGGCGTAACGTACACCCCCGCATTGGGGGGGGGGCAGGGATTCTAGGGGACCCAAAGACTGACTGACTCCAAGTACGTATTTGGGCTTGGTTCCTGAAACTTGACTTTGCAAGGGGTCCCTAATGTTCTCCGTTATGCCACTGGGTCAATGTATAAGAATAACCTTTCATGTTAAACACCTTATACGTTGTATACTGTGACCTTATAAGTTGTACACAGTGTTAATTACCCTTAATTTAATTGCTAAGAGAGTTCTACACTTGATTCTAAAAAGTGCAGAAAGAGTGGGAATAGGAGTAATTTTTCTCAAGTTCGAAATTGTTAAGTTTTCTCTCGACTTGAAATTGTTTTTCAAAGTGAGGGTTTTTGTGTGTTTTTCTTGTTTAACTGAGAAGAGAAAACAAATGCAATTCCTATACTAATACTTCCCAGCGATTATGGAGAGTTATAGACGCAGTAATGTGAATGAAAATGTACACTGACGAATAAAATCCTCCCAGTCTGTATTGAAAATCAAATTGAACTGCAAAGTTCTGCATAATTTGCTTTGAAAAAACATAAAAATGATAGTAGACATATTTCAGAGAAAAGCCTTTTTTTCTGTTATCCTTGTAATAAAAGTCAAAAATTCATCAATATTGACTTTTTCTAATTTTTCTTTTTTTCTGAAGAAATAACTAATGTATGAGGAAATAATATGAGTACCTTTTGAAAGCGTGGTTTCATTGTGTATATATATATTTTGTTATATAGGGTGTCCAGCCTTAATGTGACCCAATAGCTAATTCCCGAACCGTTCGGTTTAGATATGCACTTCCAATTTGAAAAATGTTTTAAAACAGGTAAAGAATGTTTTTACGTGCTTTTCGAACCAAAAAACCCATTTAGAAAAAAATTACAAAAATTAATTTTTATACGGTCCCCAGGTCCTATTACTTATATTTAGGAAAAGATGCAGTACACAAAAACAAAGTAGACACAAAAATTTCATTTTATTGCGATAAAAACTGGCCGAGTTATGGAACTTTGAAAATCGTATATTTCCTCAATTTTCATGGCCGTTTTCAAGAAGCTAGTAAGGGCCGTCTCCAAAGTGAAATTAATTGGAACTCTGCCAGGAAACTTTCACTCTTGCACGTCACTTTTATATAAATCGTTTTTAAATTTAAAAGCATACATTAATAATACAATAATTGAGTACTTAAGAAATAAAATTTATTCTGTGCACGTGTAAAACATAGAAAAAATAAATATTTTGGACGAAGAAAACATTTCAAAAGCAGTTTCAAGGAAAATAGACTTATTTGCTGCAGCTTCAGACTGATTTTCTGCGGTACTGATCATGGCGATTATTAAAAATCTGTTGTGTAGTCCCTAGCAATTGTAATATTACGAATTCTTGTACGGGAGAACGAGATGTATACAAATGAAGAATACTGCGAAATGGTACTGTTGTATGTGCAGTGTAATCGAAATAAGAGAGAGGTGGCAAGACTTTATGCAATTAAATTTCCCAGCCGAAGACATTCATCTTATTGTACAATTGCCCGTGCTGTTCAATGCTTGTATAAAACCGGGAGTTGTCATAGACGTATTCCTTTGTCTCGTGCCACACCTTCAAGCTTGCGGATACCTGCTGAGGATGTTCTAGTATATGCCCTGGATCATCCTGAAAGTAATGTCCGGGATATTAGCAAGGCTTGTTCCTATTCAAAATCGATGGTGTGGAACATATTATATATGTACGGTGCATATCCTTATCGTCTAGTCCTGGAGCAGGAACTAATGCCCGGAGACCAGGAGCGTCGTTTTGATTTTTGCAATTTCGTGTTAAATACACTGGATGAAAATCTAGATTTTTTTTAAATGAAGTTTTGTGGTCGGATGAATGCCAGTTCTCAAGACAAGGCACTATTAATACGCAGAATACGCATCATTGGTCCCTCGAAAACCCACATCTAATACGACCGAATTACCACCAATTGCGTTGGTTGGTAAATGTGTAATGCGGAATATGGAATTGCACCTTAATTGGCCCAATGTATTTCGATGGACCTTTAACATCAGAATCATACACGGAAATTTTATCTGGACCATTAGCCGATTTCTTAGAAGATGAAGTTTCCTAAGTCCTCTAGATTTTTTTCTCTGGGGCTTCCTAAAAAGCAAAGTGTACGAACGTGAATTCACGAGTAAATCCGATTTACTCAATCGAAACAGCATGGCATGCAGGTCTGTGACATCAACTATGTTGCAGAAGCTACAGGTGGAGCTTCTGAAGCGGGTTCGATACTGCATTTCTGCGGAAGGCAGTCATTTTTTGAACATTATTTAAGTTAATTTGGTCATTCTGATATAATAAAGCCCCTGATTCATGATTGGCGCATCATTCCATATTATACTATAATCTGAACGGCAAATCCTGTATTCTTTTGCTGCTATTTGCTAAAATAAACTATTTTAATCTTTTCGGTACAAGTTGTATTTTTTTAATTTAACTTTTATTGTTTGCCATGCAGCAATACAAATTGTCAATCTATGATGTTTAAAACGATGTTTCAATATTACAATGGTGTTTTTCTTTTGCTCTTTCTGTAGATAGTGAATTACTGTTCACTAAACTCAATGTATATACGACCCCCTTTTCTGAGCAATTCAGATGCTTCAATTTTATGTAGGCATAACTCGGTCAGTATTTATCGTAATAAAATTAAACTCTTTGTGTTTACTTTGTTTTTGTTTACTGCATCTTTTCCTAAATATAAGTGATAGGACCTAGGGACCGTATAAAAATTTAATTTTTGTAATTTTTTTCTAAATGGGATTTTTGGTTCTAAAAGCACGTAAAAACATTCCTTGCCTTTTTTAAAACATTTTTCAAATTGGAAGTGTATATCTAAACCGAACGGTTCGGGAATTAGCTATTGGGTCACATTAAGGCTGGACACCCTGTATATAATTCCATATATTTCCTAAAGCCGTACGAAAAGTGGGTTGTTTCTTTCTTATAATAAAAACACATTTTTATTCCACCAATTTCTGTAATTAATCCTGCTTAATGTACAAGCTACAAATAGCATTCGTGTTGCATTGGCATTTTTTAACGATCGTCATGTACATAAATGACTACTAGTTTACATATACAAGTTTTTTGCAGCAATTGATTTAATTAAAGTTCTTCATTCGTTAGAAAATCAAAAGATACACTTTTTTCTGTATAGTACTGAGATTAATTACAAACATACAAACTTTAATTATAATACATGAACAAATACAAAAAAAAAAAATCGTGTAATGCAAAAATAAATGTGCATTTAATTGACATTTGCTGTAGTGTTTTAATTTTCGACAATACTTATAGAACTGCATATCAAAAAAACTAACTGATGAGAATCATTTCTATGCTTGCACTTTACAAGAAATATTAGTTGGTCAAATTGATTCTATTTTTAATCAGTGAACCCCCGTGTAGTTCCTCATATTATTCCTGCTAATTTGCAAAAGCTGCCCTACGAATTATATTTTACAATTTAAAGCATAACGACGTTCTCCGATGCTTCAGGAAGAGTGAATAGAGTTGCGAATCGCATTCATTTTGAAAAAGAATTTCTCAAACCACTATTGTAGTTTTATGTAGTAATATCTTCACAAATTTCAATTGTAACATGTTTATCTTAAATTATTCGGTTAAAATATTTTATTTTACACAAATTCTGACTTTCTTTTGATTTTCTGTCATATTATGAATTTGTAAAATGAATTATAATGCAGTAAACACTATTCAAGCTTTTATTTCATTTTGTGTGAGTTACTAATACTGGAATAGTTATAGAAATAAGATTAGATATAAAATTACATGTAATTCATTATTTCTATTTTTGTCCATCTTACCATTTTGTGAAAAACACACATTTAATATATTACTAATTGAATGCCATGGAAAAGTAATCGTCTGTACTGTCTGAAGAAATCTTTATTTATGTTTTACTACACAGTTACACAAAATACATCTGGCGCTCTCGCGCGCCCTCTTACGGAGAAAAATAAGAAGGCTTAAAAAAAGATTACACACTATAACTTTCCAATTTTCAATGCTATATTTTTTTCATCTATTTTTATCTCTCGGTATGTATATATATATATATATATATATTGTTATTCTAATCACTTTGTAAATTTCAGATGACCTTGTACCTTAAATTTTACATTGACAGCAATTATAAATGCTTATTTTTTAAAAAAAATATCTTATCATACAATACAGGAACTATTCAGTTTCACTTTAAAAATTTCACACACACAACAACTATTAACTAATTCAAAACGAATTATTCTAAAATTCTAGAGATTTTTATTATTATAAAAAAAAACCTATATTACTCGTTCACATTGTATAAAAAAATGTCAGTTTTGAACCATAACTTTTGTACCAGGATATCCGAATAACACTGTCTAAAATATTGCTTTTTACAGCTATTAAAGAATCCAATTTAGAATATCTGTCACATGTTTATTCAATGAAGTTATTAGCTATTCCTTGCAATTGTTTTTAAAATTGTTTCTACCAACATTTTTTTTCCTTCAAATTCTTTCAGTTTGTGTTGCATTTGCTTCTGACTTCAATCCAACCAATGCATGGGAAAGGAGCCTTGAGATCTCTGAATCAAGTGAAGGCCATGAATTTTCTGAAGGCGCCTCTCTACAACGAGGATCCGGCTGATCCTGTGCAGATGCCTCCCATGTGTGAGTATTTCACTGATTCCTATAGCTGCGAGGTTTCATTATCAGAAGTGTGTACACAGTTTTTAATTGATGAAAATGTAGTCTCATTAAAAAAAGAGCTAACCTTAATCATTACAATTTTTATCATAGCTAAGCAAAGGCTGTATGAGTGCTAATAGCACAGAGGAAACTCAATTTTGATATTTTATTGTATTAATTAATAAACTTCTTAAATTTCTCTCCGTTGCGGAATTCGACCCCCTCCCTTTTTCCCACCTTGGAAAAATTAGATTAGATTTCAAATTTCATAACAATCTGCTTAACTGAGTAATGGGAATTCAAAAATTGAGCCCCCTAATGGTTAATGAGTTTTTCAAAATGTGTGATGACAAAAATAATAATAATAATCTATGATCCAATTTTCAAAACATTTAAACACAATATGTATAGGTAAGCCCCCCCCCCCCAAAAAAAAATTCTAACTCACTGCGTAAAGAAGGCCGATACACGTTAAATTTGTCGAGGCTCAATGTTCTCCTATTGGTGAGGAGTGGTAGCTAGGAGGGGGGGGGGCAGCGCAGGTGGCCTCCTCGTCACTTGACAAAGGTTCAAAATTGTGAGGTTAACGCCTAAAACCCTCGTGTAGCTGAATAGTGCGACGTTAACAAAGCTCTCTCTCACTCACCACCAAATTCTAAGAGCATAAAAAAATATTTAATAATATTATTAAGAAAATTTGAAAATGTAATATAGTTAAGAAATGACTTATATTATACCAAAATTATTTACTTATATTTCTCCTTTCATGAGACTTCTAAATCCAAAGGTTCTTGCCATTTTATTCTACAGCCCAGGAAATATTCAAGACAAAATCTTGCGATTGGAAATCACCACTTAACCATGGCTAAGCATTACGAGGTTTGTCGCCAATAACCCTCCTCGCTTCGAAGTGTGACGTAAATAAACATTCAATTAATACGATCAGAAATTTTAGAGTTAACGAAGCTGTATGTTATTTTATAACGGTTGGATAACCACGCGATGATAAGAAAAGGTAAGAATCAATTGCGTGGAAAACGACGGTATTTTTCATCTTCACAAAGTTTTCCGCGAATATATTCGGAAATAACGATCGAATTCGAATAAAATTCGAGAATGTTCTGTAATTTTGTAAAAGAATATGAATTACAGAAAAGAATAATTCTATTTTAGAAGCTAATTTCTCCATTAGTATTATAGGGTTATTCATAATTCCCTCCAAGATTTCAGAGAGCTGTAGTGAGGAAACTAAGACGAATGCAGCAATTAAGGACACATGAAAGAATACAGAAAAAATCTTTATTTACGTATGTTACTGGTGTTCCACTTGTAAACCCTTGGCCACACGGCATACACCAATGTGGTAGCCAAGTTCTTGCCACGCTATACTGAACATGGTACTATCAACGTTATTGACAGCCCGTGTTATCCTTTCCTTATCCGATTTATCTGAAAACTTGGTCATTCATATTCGAACAAATTTTCGTACCCCCTTCGTCTCGTGATATAACAGAACTGCATAAAAGGATAAGAAGTGCTGTCAATAACATTGATAGTACCATGTTGTTATACAGTGAAATTGGACTATATATATATCGCATTGATGTATGCCATGTGACCAAGGGTTCACATATAGAACACATGTAAAACATTTGAATAAAACTTTGATTTTTTTCTTCTTTCCTACGTACTTGTTAGTCTTAGTTTTTCTACTACAGCACTCCAAAACCTTGAAGGGAATTATGAATAGCCCTGCGATTTAGTTACCCACGATTTGTTGATACCCATTTGGTCCAGCTGCGATGAAAACTATAACGGATGACTCCCGCCTTCCTTACTTTCTTAAAACTATTGACAGTGTCAGAGATTAATAGAATTTTTTTTCCAAAAGAGTGTATAATTTCTTTTTTATTATTTTAGCAGCCCTAATGTCCCAACCTGTAGTAGCAGCCACCTATTATTTCAGCTCCTACAGGCGTCCCGTGAGTGGAGGAGGCCCGAGTGCGGACGCCGCCGACCGATGCGAAGCGGCAGACGCGCGGCAAGGCACGTGCTACGAAACCCCGGACTGCATTGAGCTGGGAGGAACCCCCATGGGTAGATGCCCGCAGGAAGGAGTCTGCTGCATATGTAAGTATCAAGCAGGCTAATTTGAAAATTGAGCATTGAAGGTTCATTCATGTGAAAAAATACACTGCCTATTCATTACCAGACGAACTGGCAGATAAAAAGCAGGCCCAGGGAAGCTAAATCACAGTGTGGACATTTTAACGATAACTATTAATTTTAATAATATTACTATTACAAAAGAGAGGTTTTTATTCATTTATTTTTTTATAATAGTATTTTGAAGGGGAAAATATAGGGTCTCCGAAAAGAATGACTACACTTTCAAAACTGAATTGAAAATAAACAAAGATTTTTACTTAAGGTTTTCAATGTTCCACAAAGAAAAGATTAAGTTTCTGTTTTATGAAATGCAAACTAGAAGGCGCAATGTCCCCTTTTTCAACATTCTCGTTTCAAAATAGTTTCACCACAAGAACAAGTGCAAGTTGTAGCATGGTGGTTTATCGAATTTAAATCTGCAACACATGTACAGCGAAAATGGGGCACCATCATACTGGAGTTTGGAAGTGAGAAAAAGTGCTATGGATGAAAAGAGGAAGTGCAATTAGTGTGGCCACCCGGATTGCTAGATATAATATCTTTGGACTTCTTGTAGAAATACGTGAAAAACATTGATTACAAATCTTCAATTAGTGTCACTGACCTCAACATCACACTTTCTTTCACAGCAAAGAATGCCATTTCTGAGGCTCTTTAATTGTATCAGGAAAAAAAAATATCTCATTTGAAAAAAATTTTCACAGGTAAAACAACTGACCTTTTAAACATATTTTTATACATCTATTTTTTTTCAAATTACGTTTACCTGTCCAAATAGAGTTGCAATTCATATTTTTTTCATTTAATTATTTTATATGTGTGTATTTAAAACTTTTGATTATAAAATTTCAGTTCAACTGCCTTTAATATTTTGAAACTTAGCTACTTTTTGAAATGCAGTTTTTTATTATATACACACACGTTAATTCCATCTTTAATATTTCTCAATACAAAGAAATATCGGCAAAGTTTCTCCCCTCCCTCGTTCCCGGAAAAATTTTATTTTCCAGAGATAAAAATATTTTCTTTCATAATGCCTTCACACCCTTAGATCTTCAATGTTCTGATTTAACAACTCCTCTCTCAACTGTTTAATAATTTAATAAACTTTTTATTATTATTTTGTTGAATTGTCAGAGAAAGGAATACTTTCATTACAACTATAATTTCGAAAAAAAAATTAGAATTTGGAATAAATGTCATAAATATTCAAAGAAAATAAATATTTGTAATTCGTACACATGTCATACAAATAAAAATAACTAAATTCAAAAGAGTAATAAGCGTTGTTGTGCAGATAAAAAATTTCCCAACGATTTAAATAGAATAAAAGTCACAGAAATGAAAATAAACATACCTATTTAGCAGTATTATGATCTTTTCATGCTAGAACTATACAGGCGGGGGGGGGGATTCTCAGGTCACCTGTGACGGAACATAATAGAGAAATTTACTCTTTTTTTTAAATCTTCTCGTATACTCACTAAAGCAGAACTAATGGTTTTCAGAAACAGAGCTCTTTGACAAAGATATATTCCCTATTTATCAAAATCAGACAGGAATTGATATGGATGAATGGTAAAAATGTTTAGACTGTTTTGCTGATAATAATGCTTTTATACGGTGTACACAGAATTCTGATTTGACGTATAGTTTCAGGATATTCGCAAATAAGTTCTGAATTTGATCTCTTAATTTCTTGGCCCTTGTATCGGTACAGATATAAATCTATTTGAAATATGATGAAAGAAAAAAATCTATATAAATGGAATAACGTGTAATATTGCTTATTTTAAAAAAGACACGGGCCGAAAAATGCTGAATCTCTCATTTGTATTGAATCTTCGAGGAATTCCTTGCGAAAATCTTTTAATACGTGATTGCATCATACATAATTGCTTTTTAATTAGTTTTATTTTAATGAATCACATGCAATTCTCTTCATGTTACAGATTTTATCATGCGCGAATTTAGAAACAAGTTATTCTAAGCTGAGTTTTCTTTTGGAGCACCTAGCCCGTCAGAGCTTTTATCTCCTGTCATGAAGCGAATTAAATGAAACTAGCTAAGAAATTAAACAGTTCTGTTCAATTTACTTATCGTCTTGACCAGAACCCCTCCCCCCAAAAATCCACATTTGAAAAAAACATGATTTAAATTCGAGTTGCATATTTTGCACCCGCCATGTAGCACTTATTGGAGGGATCTCTTCACAAGTAAAATGAATCACTTCTTAACACGCTTTTATTAGCTTCCCTTGTATGTAAAGGAATCTTTGAACTCGATTTTTACTCACTTTAAAAGGTCACATTAATTCGGAATTTCGCACACGTGTCAAGGACAGATGCCAATACCAATAACTTAATAGTTTTGTTCCATTGTTTTCATCAGAACCATCACTATTAATGATTTTCCATTTCCAGATTTGACGACTAAAACATTAGGTTTCTACCAAAAAGCGAAACGCTCGTGGTTAATACAAATAGTGATCTCTTTTTGTGAAAAATATCACTGACCTCTTACACCTTCTTCCGCATTAAATATTTCAAACTTAGCTCTTCCAGATTTCCTTCAGCTAGCTAATCCTACATATTCCAAAAATGGCGTATCGATGCACTGAAAGGATACCAATGGGTATTCCAGATTCTAAAAAATGACACATTTAAGATTAATTAATCAATTAATAAATGGTAGTTAAAAACTAAAAAAAAAGACACGCTTTTATTTTAGATTGGACTAAAAACTGAAAAATAAATTATAGTTTTAAGAAACACGTTTTTATAGTTACTTGAACTAAAAAGTAAAAAATAATTCAAAATACAAGAATAAAATGATGAACGAGAAAATGAATGCCATTGTGGTAAAAGCGTGGGGTCTTTTTTCATTTTTACACTAACTCTGCAATTCGGAATAGAACTAGTAAGAAATTATAGCAATTGATATCGAGCACCCCACGCTTTTACCAGAACGAAACAAATTTTCTCATTAATAATTTTATTCTAACAATAAGAATTATTTTTTACTCTTTAGTTCGTTTAACTATAAAGCGTGATTTTTAGTTTTTTTAAAACTATAATTTATTTTTTATTCTATGTTTCTTGCACAGCAAACACACTTAATGAATCATATTTCGTTTTTGGCAAGGGTTCATTTGGAAGTATTAAATATTCAGAAGCGTGCCATAAGCAGGATTTCACACACACATATCTTATTTCACGCTTTTACAGTTACCTTTTTCTAAATAAGGTTCAGCAGCAACTTCGTAATTATGCGCTGCATTGAGATGACGAGGTCGAACCAATCCTCGGGGTTAGAAAAAGTATCTAGTATCACTAGTCTTGAACTCGATATAAAATCCACACGGGTACGACGCCCAAATTTCTCATTCCTTAGTAGTATTGGACGTTTCCGGCTATCTATTTCTGTCTGTTCACTGACAGGAGTCAAATAAACTTCGTGATTCTGAATCACGGTGAAATGACGAGGTTGAAACCTGCTCTTACTTCTAATTATCCCCATCAAAGCGGATATTATGAACCTCAACAGATTTAACCTACACTAACCCCGCTATGACGTTTGTTAGTAGAATCTGGACAGAAACACGTGCCTGAACTGAAATATCTCTTAAAAGGAGCTGGCAGTTATCACCACTAGGCTATCTCTTAAAGTGTTATTCGATGAAGAACATTTGAGCAAAATTTGTATAAATCAATGATTGTGCAGCAACCCTTCTTCCACAAGAAGCAAGCAACAGATAGGGATAAAAGAACGTAACTGGCTCAAACGTAAATTTCTTTTCCTCCAAGTTGTCTAATGTTTTAACTTTGGATCAGTTCAAATCACCCTAACGCAAAAAATGAAAGGTCACTTTGGATTATCCACTCCTTCGTCATCAACAGCAAAAGAAAACGACGAAGTGGTGACCAAGGAATCAAACATCAGATGGCATGACAGCCTAACGTTACTGGCTGATTATGCATTCATTCCGAGGAGAGTAAGACATTTCCAATAAATCACAACTAGTGATTCCAACGGCAACGGCACACGCGTTAACTAGACCCTCCATCTTGACAATAGACTGCTCACAACGCTAAAGAAAAAAAAAAAATGTTCGAATGACACTCAAACTTACTGGAGATGTTATCCATCGCAATAATGGTTGGAAAAACAACTTTCCCATGCATTGCTCAGAAAGTCCATCAATAGCAAAAACTCTTCTCTAGGAAGGAGGCAAGCAGCGACTTCTTTTTCCGCAAGTTGCAGAAAAAAGTACAAATAAAAGCGTTTATCTTTGCCAAATGTACGAGAGACTTAACTAAACGCGAAGCACATTTTCAGATAGAAAAGTGACTCAATTTTAGTGAAAATTTGTCGCATTGTAATTAATTCATCTGTTTATAAATTATTATTCTTTTTAAATTTCAAAATATTTCACTAATAAATAATTTTTTTTTATTTGAACTTGTATTAAAATAACTCATTTAACATAGCGGTATAGGAGAAGAAATGCGAAATATACTTTACATAAAATAAATGGTTCAACTCGGATAAAAATGAGTAGTATGATTATACAATCTCTGACAATAAAGTTCGGTGAATTGTCCAGTAACATTAACGTAGATAAAATATTGACGAAAGTTACCTTACTGTCCTTCGAAAGGGTCACCTCCCATAACTATGCACCATTGAGATCTGCTATACTTGTCCTGGAAGCTTTGCAAGAAGTCTCCTTTTGAGATGGAGTTCAAAAGCCTTGTTACGTTTTGTTGGATGTCAGAAATATCGTCAAATCTCTTTACTTTCAAAGCGAGTTTGAGTTGTGGGAATAGGAAGAAGTCTGGAAGATTGAGATCTGGCGATAATAGTTGATATTCAATTTGACCCACCCTCTTTTCTGCCAGGAACTGTTTGACGATATTGGCTGTGTGAGGGCGAGCATTGTCGAGAACAAAAATCCATGAACCTTGTTGTGCGTAATGGGGTCGTACCCTGCGTAAACGTTTCATGAAGCGGGTCAAAATTTCAATGTATCTTGCAGAATTCATCGTCCAGCTATCACGCGCACAGTTAATCGACGATCTTCAGTGATTAAGTTACTCACTTTTTCCATGTTTTCGTCACTGACGGAGGTAGCCGGTCTTTCGCTACAAGGTTGTCAGAAACACTTTACCGGCCTTCTCGAAAACGGGTAAACCACTCGTACACACTTCATAAACACGTACCAGCATCGAATAAGTTTCTGTCGGAATCTTGCTAAGCATAAAACAAATTTTAAATTGATCTTTTGTTCACTCATTTTCTTATTCTCAGTTAACCCGGCATTCCTAGCGCGAAAAAAACGGAAGGAATTCCACGCGCAGTGTATCTCATATCCAAAGGTGTTTATATCCTGTTTTTACCGTAAAATTTGCATACAAAGATGGAAAAGTAGGAATTACAATATGTTTATTATACTTTTCCCACGTAAACTTAGTCTTTCTGTTCTTTTATTAGGGCATTCAGTTTATTGTTTATATACTCCTTTAGTCTTCGTCGCGAGTGAGTGAGATGTTTTCATTGGATCTTAATTTTATTTTACACTCATGTCCATAAATTAAGGATAATGAAGATCAGGCAAAGAAAGAGACAGAAGCAAAACAAATTTGACTTATTTGTAAAGTCTATTTATTAAACAAAAGGTAAAGAGCAAAAATGATGCTATATGTTTGACATAATTAATGAAAATTGCGATTTTTACTCCCTGGAGCAAATTTCAAAAAAGAACCTATTTAAAAAAAACAGTATAACATGGTTAGTATGATGAATTATAAATCTGATCTTGGGGAATATTACACCATTCATCAAGCAATGCCCTCCGAAGTTCCGGTAGACAGGTGGGAGGGGGTTGACGGGCTGCAATTCGTTGGCCAAGCATATCCCAAACATGCTCTATTGGATTAAGTTCGGTGAGTATGCTGGCCAATCCATACGGGTGATATCCTCCGATTGAAGGCATTCGTCTACAATGTTTGCACGGTGAGGACGGGCGTTGTCATCCATAAACAGAAATTCAGCACCCATGGCGCCCCGAAACAAACGTACATGTTGTTCCAGATTGATATCCCGATAGATGTGGCCTGTCATCGTTACACTCTGAACATGCAGGTCAGTTCTGGAACCAAGAATAATTCCACCCCAAACGAGCCATCATGCACCACCGTAACGGTGTCATTCAATGTTCTCTTGGTGGTAACGGGTACCTGGCGCTCTCCATATGAAAGTCCGGCGAGAATCAGACTGCAAACTAAACCTGGACTCGTCGGAAAACATCACCCAAGACCTCTGTTGCGGTGTCCACAATGCAAGCTCTCTACCCCAGGTTAATCGCAGGCGACAGTGGGTTGCGGTAAGGGGAACACATCTGACAGGCATACGAGCATGTAGACCAATGTGCCCTAAGCGTCTGTACACGGTCTGCCTTGAAACTGTCATACCGGTAGCTGAAGAGAGCTGACGAGACAGATCTGATGCTGTGCTCCGTCTGTTTCTTTTGGCAGTAACTGACAAATATCGGTCCTCATTCGGCGTTGTAACTCGGGGGCGACATTACCATCATCTTGGAATTGTTGCCAAAGCCTGGAGATGACACTTTGGGCGATTCCAAGTTCCGAGGATACTTCCAATTTGGGTACGTCCACATTCCAGTCGTCCTATAATTCTACCACGTAAAAAATCATCCAAATGCTTCCTTTGTGCCATAACTATGCGGTTATTGCACTGAAAGGCTTTTAAAGCGCTTGTGAACAATTTTACTTCTTTGCCACCATTCCTTATATACCCCTCTCTTTCACTCTCGTCGTTGTGACGTTCTATCCGCGCCATCTGGTGGTTTCCTGTAATTTGCATATTCTTCTTCAAGATGTGTGTAATAATTCTACAGGTAAAATTTTTATTTTAGAGTTCAACTTCTGTGTGATTCTGAATTATCCTTAATTTATGGACATGAGTGTAATTTCTAAGTAGCACTGCTTGCTGGTTTCTACATTCTTCTGTAAATCGAAATCCGAAACACCAGAAATCATCGTCTGGCAAAAAGTTCAATAGGTGGTTTCTGAGTACTTCAGAAGACAATTTGCGCATTTACTGACGCAACATTCAACAACACAAAAAATATTATCATAGGCTAACGATTATATTTTCAAGCCATTGAATATGATGTGGTTATTTTATCAAGGTCTATAATTGCTTCCTCAGTTAAATTTCTGGACAGATTTCAGTAGAGGAATCTTACTTGCTATTATACAATTCATGATCCCCGCAAAGAGACTTTCTTCATCCGAAAATACTGTTGTACTATATCTATTAAATAGTGTATCTATTTAAAATCACATTTCTTCATCATAACAGTTTAAAATACAGTTCATGCATTTAGAACTGTAACGGCAATCCACGCGCAGGGTATGACATACCCGAAGAGGAGATATCCACAAAAAAAAAATTAGAATTCACCTACAAGCTAAGGCCTCTCAAAGGATATAACCTTAAAGTCAACAACACGAGAAACTGTTTATTTTCCAAAAAAAGTTTAGATGCAGTCTTGAAAAAGGTTAGCCGGTGGGTATGACATACCCTGTGCGATAAGTGCTGGGTTAAGAACCAACACACAAAGAAAACACTTTGTAAAATAATTCTTACACGGAACACAAACGACGCTGAACAACGGTGGGGAAGATGGTCAACAAATGCAGCTACGCATGTGCAGCGTTTTACGTGCCAGTAATTAAAAGATCGAACGTTCTGACGTCATTCACCGAACTTTATTGTCAGAGGTTGTACATGTTGCTCTCTGTAGGATTGAGAAGCCAGGATTCGATATCAATTTGGGAGACTTTTATATCTAAAAAAATATTTCAAATTCGGGCCCTATTCTTCAACATTAGCTACAGACAGCCTTAACAGCCAGAATAAAGATTCCTTTTCGTCCCAGTCGTCTAACGCGTGCACTTCGGATGCGAAGGTGCCCGGTTCACAACATCTTGCCCTCAACTACACGTCATTTTTCCCCCTGCCATGTATTGTCACCGAAATTTTAATAGTTTGCAATAATATTTCCTATAATGATATATACTTTAGGAATTTTCTATTTTAATAGTGCTCGGTATGTAGTCTACAGATGAAAAATATACATCCTTATAATTTCTTTCCTTTTTCAGTTGATGTGCAGTGTGGTGGCGCTACAAGCGAGATCGTCTCGTACTTTCGAAATCCGGGATATCCTGCTCCCCATGAGCAAGAAAGCACTTGCAAAATCCGGGTAGCAAAGCACTCGGATTCCATCTGCCAGATCAAGCTGGAGTTCTTGGTGTTCGATCTCGCTCGTCCCGTTGAAGGCAATTGTTCTCAGGATATGCTGGTGGTCACGGGGCAGAATGAGAATAATCTCATACCCAAGATATGTGGACTCAACAATGGCCAACACTGTAAGTATTTAATCCACTCCCACCTCTTGCTTTGATGGATGTAAAGTTATGTTCACCGTTTTAGAAAGAAGGCTTAGTGTCAATTCCATTAGAACGATATTTGCTATTTATATTGTAATTATATTTTGCTCCTGAATTTCAATTCACTTTTGAGTCATCAACAGCAAACTGTAACCACCACAGTAACAGCAATAATTCCTTTTTTTTTTTTTAAAGAAAAATTTAAAAATATCAAGTAGTTACAAATATTTTAAGAAATTTTTTATCCTAATTGAATAAAAACTTTTAAAATCAATAGTTTCATGAATTTGCGCATTTTAAATATAATTCTTATTAAAATTCTGAATAAAACTCGTAAGTTGTAATTTAAATTGCCAAAAATTCAAATGATCGTTATTTTCTGATCTGAAACAAGAAAAATCCAGTTTTAATAATGAATTGTAACATAAATTGAACATTAATTGGTACTAAAAAGCTTTCCATTGATTAAACATAAATATATCTTAACAAAACGCAGAACATTAAATTAAAATAACAAATTTTTTAAAAAAAATCCATAATTGGATCATTTCTAGATTATGTGGATGTGGAAGACTCTGGAGCCATTAGCCTGCACGTCACCATGGTTGGAGTTTACGGGCGAAGATTCAACATCAAAATCACCCAAGTACGATGCACCAGTCGAGATGCAGGTCAGTAGATTACAAAGCATGGGCATGCAACAAATAGCTGAATTATTCTTGATAAAAAAATTAATGCGATAACTTACGCGATAAGTTGAACTGAGTGTAAACCGTAAGTCGGGGTGTAATTTCGCATATAAATACATAAATTATTTTTTGTTGGGTCCGGAGACGAAGGAAAATAATAATTTAAAACAAAAAAAGTTTAATAAATTTTTAGATAACACAAATACTGTCCGGCACAGGGGACTAAATGATGACTCTTGATTTTTAACAACTTTAACTTAGCATAAAAAGATTTAGAACAAATACCAGCAGCTTCGTGCGGCGAGAACCTCTTCCACACAGAATGTATTACACAAAACTCAAAAACAAACGAAAAGTTGCCATCTCGAAAAGGCTAAATACAGTCGATGGTGTTGGTAAAAAGCACGAGAATAAAACTATTTATTTTACAGAAAATACATGTAAAATAGACATTGTCAATAATAATAATTGAAATTAATTATTATAACATTTATAATAAATACAGTTTGAATTAAAATAAAAATACAGAAAAATAATGAAGAAAATTCCATCCATACAAATACAAAATCACCAAACGAAGTAATTTTGATGTAGAAAGTTTAATAAAATCTGACAAAGTAGTGTGCCGGCTCCAAGATTATTTTTCTCCTGCAAAATTTATTCATAACATGCTAATAATTTTTTTTATTCCTTGTTTTATTGAAAAGAATACGCTTTTCGATGGAGTATGTATTTTCTAAAATTTATGACCCTTTTTCAATTAAACAGAGGCCTTTTGTCAAGTTACCAACTGTCATTCGATCTTTTGATAGAAATGTGTCCAAAAAGACTCAAGTTGTGCATTGTCTTGCTCATGCATTTTTATCAACTCTTCAATTGTCAGAACTTGATTGTGGGAATCCAGCAATTCTTGAACGCCATCACTATTAACTTCTAAATTTATTTGCCTGGTAAGATTGACGCCTCCTTCAATCAAATTACCAATTATCCATTACAATGATGAAATTACCATTCAATGATGGGGAAAAAAAAGACGAATCGACCAGAATTGAAAATTGCGTAACTCCGAATTCGCTAAGTCGAGGTATTACTGTATAGTTTGATTAAGTATGTAACTTAAAATGTAATACATGTATACATGGATTTATTTTAATTATATCACACTTTTATTAAAGCATTTGAAAAGCCCTTTGTAATAGTTCAATATCACCTTTCTAAAGAAATATTCGAAATCAAGGAGCTACGCATATTCGAGAGAACTCAGCAACGAACATTTGCTTCTGATCTAAAGCAGAAGAAATATTGCCTCATGTATAATAATTATTGATTATTAAAAAGATCCCATTTAAATATTTTAAAAAACATAGTTTTGAACAAGTTTCATGCAAAAAAAGAAAGAAAGAAAAGGCACGGTAAAATGTAATCAACAAAGTAAAAAAAAACTAAAAAAAAACGGAACATTTGAAAATATTTTTTAACAAAGGGGAAAATCTTTTTTCACCACTGATCTTTCAAAAGGAAGATCGTGGTCGAAACCGAACCTAAAAACATAATTTTATAAAATACAAATAATCAATGTTATCCTCTTTTTTTTACAATGCGCAATCTTATTTTAGCCCCACCTCATTGTCTTCAATACCATCGTGGAACCAGAGGAGCTATCAAGAGCTTCAATTATGACGAACCTGGGCTTCTTGGAATGGGCTATCCCAACAACATGGACTACGTCATCTGCATCAGAAAAGAGCCAGGATTTTGTTCCATCACCTACCAGCTATCTTCAGAAGGGCGAAGTGTAGCCCCTTTTGCTGTGGGGGCTTTGCCGGGTGCTCCGAATGCAGCTGTTGGACTCACAGGACCAGTGGCAGCCGAATGCCACGACGATTATGTTCTATTTACAGGAATACGAGTTTGTTCGGGCAGAGTGTCGCCAACTGGAGCGCCAAACAGGCCCACAAATCAAGCCGCAAATGGAACTTCCACATACATCCTTACAGGTAAGCATATAACTATGACAGGTCAGCAGTAGGCAAGTAGTCTTGGCATTGAGTTCATGATTGACGACGTTTTACTCGAGCCCAGTTTTGTGAAGACCGGTCGTATAGACTGAAGTTCTCACGTTGGTGTGACGTGGAGAATGGGATACTATCTAAGGTGTCAACACTGTTATTTGACTGTGATTCAAAATTATAAGGCACATTGTCTGTAAACTAGAATCTGTGCTATCGGATTGACTGTGTTTTGTTAGCATCATACTTAGTAACAATATAAGAACTATTAATGATTTATTTGATAATATTGAACCATGGTTAAGAGGATAATACCTGAATAGGCATCCCACTTTTCAAATTTACAACCCATGCCAATACGGAAACTTTGAATTTAACAGATTTTTCCAATATGACAGGTCTTTCATGGAATTATAACTCGAATCCACTACTCGATTGCAAAAATGCCAAAATTATAACCATGCAGCCACCGTGGCAGAAATACACAACTGGGTGAGTGAATATTAACATTGCACTGTTCAGCTACACGAGGGCTGTTGGCGATGGACCTCGTAATTTTGAACTATGGTCAAGTGATGAGGACGACACCTGAGCTGGCACCTCCCTCTCCTAAATACCACACCACATCAACGGGAGGACGTTTGAGCTCTCGACAGACTTAACGTGCATGGCTTCCCTACACAGTGGGTCTTTAGTGGTACTGGGCTCGAACTCATGACATGCCTGCCATGATTCGATACCTTGACCATTTGGCTACCGCTGCCACAATACGCAACTGGAAAATGTTCAGCAGTATTATTTTTATTGTATTAGTTAACTAAAAATGTACAGAAACTAAAAACCCATTGATGTTTTCAATCATTCCATTGGCTAAATATTTGAATACAAACACTTGAATGAAGTTTTAAATATAAAATGTTTCTTTTTCCTTTCTTCAGGTCCATCCATATGCAAGATAATATAGGGTGAACCAAAATTCCTGCCGATTATAAAAAATTACAAAATAACCGGTTAATATAATAACGTAATTTTGATATCATTGGATAGGTAAGTTTTAGTAGGGTTTCTTTTAAATGTATAGTAGATGACGCGAATGCTCCTTCAACAGTGACTCAGGGAAACATTTGTAAGGAAGACATTTTTTGTCGAGACATTGATTCAAGAGAAAGCACAATGTGTGCTTTGGTTTCACGAAACAAAATCGCCCATTAATGCTCAGCGTAAATGTTGACATTAGTACAGAAGCAAACTTCATGTAAAATCAATAAAGCAATGGTATGAAATGTTTTTAAAAAATAAAACAGGAAGCGTGAAGAATCTTCCTAGAAGTAGGAGGCTTAATGTGAGTGAAGTAATTGTTCAACTCATTGGACAATCATTTCAACGGAGTTCCACTAAATCAAATTGTGAAGCATCACGTAAACTACAAATATTGCAAATAGTTTAGTAAGAATTCTTAATAAAAGGCTATGGTTGCATGCTCATAAAGTGCAAGACACGTTAAAGAACAATTGGTGGGAGCTGGAATACCACTTAGACATATGCCGTTATCAAGAGGGTCCGCGTTGAAATTTAGTGAGGTAAATGGTTTTATAAAAAATTCATAACTGTACTTAAAATATATTCAAATAAACATATGTCTAATTATTATAGTTTGAGCACAATTATTATTTATAATCAGGGAAAGACTTTAGGTTCACCTTATATAAGGGAAGCTCAAGTTTTTAAATATGAAATTAAAACAAAAACTATTAATACTATAATATCTTTCTCTGGACAGTTGCAGAAGTTGAGTCCTAAGAATATTGCAAGTTTTTCAGAGTAAATAACATTTATTTATGAAAAATGCTCTCTGATATATTAAGCATGAGATGTTATACATTACGATCTCCACAACAGAATGACATTAAATCACCTTCAATAGACTTTTTGAAAAAAATTACCTTAGATTTTGAATAAATGATTGTAAGACATGTAAACAATATAATCACTCGCCTGTCAGGATGTTCACATCAACAAGGTCTCCAAATCCTCAAATTACAAAAAGTAAAAGTTGAAAGAGTAAATACCACCTAAAATGACATTCATCATTTCACCATGCTGTATTAGCAAATCTTTCCTCGTGTTCCTCTAAGGTAGTCTCAGTAAAATTACAGCTTCTTACATTTCAAATGTCTGCACATTGTATTTAGGAATTTAACTTATTCAACAGAGTTGAGGCTTCCAAATTGAGTAAGCAAAAACTTTCTAGAAACAAGTGAAAAGTAAACAATACATGCAATGTAGAAATGTCATTAGACAAAATTCTATGTGTAAATAACAGATTCCCAGAACAAGGATCTAAAATTTAACTGATGGTTAATTTGACTCGACTACATCCTGCAAGTTTCCTAATTACATTAAAAGATTTCCCTCTTGCAATGCTCAGATGCAAATTAATACTTAGATGATTTAAACAAATAGCCTTGGAATTTTTTATATTAAAAAGATCCATAGGATACAACTATTTCCTACATGTATTTTTTATATAAAAACTCACCAAGATGTCACTACTATAATTACAAAATAAAGTGGCCTTTGTAGAAAGTTTTTTTTTCAATGCAATTAATTGTATTTTCAGATTTTAAGAAAATATTTTATAATGTATATTTCTTCATATATAAGATTTAAATCCTTTCTTCTTTTGGAAAAAAAAAAGGTTGGATTTTTGGGGGTTATTTCATGCTACACACACTCACATTCAAACGTTTTTCCAAATGATATATATTGCTATCAAAAGTGAGAATCGAAATTAAATGCATTAAACTTGTTTTAATACACAAGGCTATTTGTGTTATCAAGATGTGTAGAATTATGCCAACAATCTACAAAAGTTGACAGTAATTTCAACCATAAAATAAGAGGTACAGGCGTTCATTTAATAACATTAAAAAAAAAATTAGTGATAAAAATTGCCCACATTATTTGAAAAACTCAGGAAATAAAATCCATCTTACTTAAAATTTTTATGGTTTCTTACAATAATTTCGTGTTAATATTTAACCTAAACTAAACTCAGTGGTGCAACACCCTGTGAGGGACAAGGCCTACTGTGCCCAACTCAGTATACATGATCTTGAACGCTGAGGTGCATGAGCAGATGCTCCTGTCAGGTGGAAACTATTTCTTTAATCTAAAAAAAAAAATTATAGGCAATCTTGTGGAGCAATTGTTTTATGGTATATTTTGAATTTTATTACTATTACTTATTCCCAAGTAACTTGATTAATACTGATACTAAACAGAGAAAGTTATGCATTGGGTATCATTCGTATAATTTTAGCAACAGACTAAAAATTCAAAATATGTTAGAAAAGTTGCTGACTTGAAAGAGTTCAGCATGACAAATCAAATGTAAATGACAATACTTGATAATAGTGAACAACTAAGCTTTTTTTTTAAAATTTCCTTTACAGATGCTACTCCTGGACCTTTCTTAGTGAGATTTGTTTCAAATGGAATCAGAAATGCAAGAGGATTTCATTTTACTTATCGCCAAAACCCATGTAAATAAAGCACAATGGACTCTGAGAAATGTTTCCTGAAAGAATGCAGCATAACATTCACACATATTTATAGAGGGATATTGGTTTCAAAGGGATGGAAGTATCAGTCCTCAAATATTGCAATGTCTCAAACTTTAAAAGACATCAAAGACCCACCAAAAAAGCATGATTGATTCTTATCATTTTTGTACAAAATAAAATCATTTATCATTTTTAATGCATCACACAGCATTTGAAATAAGTGTTATTCTATTGAATTACATTTTGTAAAATTAGTCAGTAAATCAAAAGATTTATTTTTATCATTAATTATAACTATTTATAAAAATATAGTCAAAACACTTAAAAACATGTTAGTTACACACTATAAACGATTAGGGTAGTAATAAAATTACCATCTATATCAAGAACCAATATTAATGAAAAATACACAAAATGTATAAATAAAAATATTTTATAAGAAATCTTAATTTTTAACAATGCATTATAACAAAAAAATTAGAACAATTATTTAAATAATTTAATATTTAACATAATATTTTGTAACTATATATTAACCTTTAATTATAAAATCTAATGAATATATTTAATATTTTGCTCAGTGCTAAACATAATGAAATCTAAATACTCCATTTTATCATTACAGATTAGTTTCTATTTTTATTTATTTTTAACAAAGATAATTAAATTAGTTTAATTGCATTATTTAACTCAGAAATCCTGGGGATAATCCACAGGAAAATCTCAAATCAATTAACTCTTAATTTTTTTTTATTATTAAAACTGAAATTTATTTCTTCCAGTTGAACTAAATAGTTAAAAATTTCATTTTATTTTAAGATAATCAATGAAAAAATAACTACACATCAGATCTCATAAAATTGAATAATTATTGGAAAAAGTTATGGTTATAAGTTGACAGGGAACACATACTAATATGATTGAGGAAATATATATATATAAAATTTTAAGGAGTAGTACAAGTATATGTGGTTTTGTAAATGAAATGGATATACATAGATCCTTTCATACATGCATAAAAGTTTGAATAAAAAGTGTTTTTATAGTAATTGACACAATTTGCATTAGTCCAAACAAGAATTGTTTTGTTCTCTAATTTATAATAAAGTTTTTCTAAATAACAGGTAATTTATTTCATGGATAAATGTTAAGGCTGTCTTTGGTTAAAGTACAAGTGCTTGAACTACATGTGAAACACATTTTCAGACAGAAAAATGTTTCAATTTCCATGAAAATTTGCAATATTATAACTCCATGCCTCTGTTAACAATATAGAATTTTTTAAAATTTCAAAATATTACAAGAATACTTTCTTTTTTGTTTTAATACATGAAGGCATAGCCCATTTAACATTAAAGTATAGGAGGAAAATGCAAAACACATTTTATACCAAAAAAAAAATGAATCAACTCAGTTAAAAATGGGAAGTATGATAAAGAATGGTGTTCTCTAAAGAGTAGCAAAGCCAAAATATCATATTAATTTTTCCTTTTTTTTTATACCTGAAACGTTACAAATTCGGGCCCTATTCTTTAACATTAACCGAAGACAGCCTTAAAATTAAATAAATATTTCTATTAACATAACTTATTTCACAAAGTAATTAATCTATAACATGAATGAATTATATGAAAGTGGATGTCATTTTTCATTTGCCATCAAATCAATCAATGATTTCATAATTTGAAAGGAGGAGACTTGTAATAAAAAAAAAACTAGAAAATTAAAAAAATATTCAATATTTTAATTGATAAATTACCTTTAGTTAAGATGCACATTTCAATATCTGTTTTTAAACTACAGATTGATTGTTTACTTCAAAGCAACATAAGGGAAAAAGGTAACAGGCCTAATAATTTTGAACCTCAGTTAAATAATGATGAAAATAAACTAAAGTGGAACTCCACTTTCACGCCTTACAATTGTGAGGACTTTCAGCCTCAACAGATTTAATGTGAATTTGCTATTTTCAATACCCCTAGGGGAATTTAAAATATCAAATTAAAATAAAATGAACAATAAATATATACAACTGTCCCTCATGAAATATAAAGACTAATTAGCATTCTAATTTAACACTGTGAATCAAGTTTCATAAAATTAGTCTGTTAAGCTGAAGATTAATATAAATCAATAAATATACCGATTTTATAACACCAAGATTTTTAAAACGTAATTAAAAATTATAAATTAAATAAAAACCTGAACAAATATAAACATTTACATAGAATACCTAAAACTAGGATTCCCTTCCCATCATGCAAGACAAAGATATAAAAACTACACTGGATATATAAATTAAATATGTGTTAGTATAACTGATAATACCAATTTTAATGCACACTCCTATCCCTTAAAAACTTCAACTATTTTGTTACAAACTAAATTTCAAAGATTTATGATTTCAAAAAATTATCAACTCTTAGAATCCAGTTCATAGACAAAATATCTATATTTTTCCAGATATCAAATGCAGCAATCTAACTGATTTCAAATTTCTCTACATAATTTATTTTCTTTGTTGTTTATTAATAGAGAATTCACTTAAATGAAAACTACAATTATAAAACTTAATTCCAAAATTAATATTAAAATGTTACCCTTCCCATTTCATAATTATTATTTCTCATATATCTTTCATTCATAATATAATTTCCTCATAAGTCTTTTTTTTTTCCAATTTGGCAAAAAAAAAAAAAAAAATTAATAATAATAATAAATTTCGAAATAAGTATTATCATAGCAACAAGACTTTAAAAAAAAAAAATAATAGACATTTTTAAATGCAGATAATTGAAGAATATAGGGAATAGCCATTTACATTAAAAGATAAATTGGTACCTATTCCTTTATATTAACATAATTTAATGGACCCAATATTCTCTATCTTTATAATTAAGGCTCACACACACAAAAGCTTTTTTCTCAGTTATACTTGCATGCCAATCCTCTACAATAAAGATAATTTTAGAAAAATGGTAGATATTTCTTGAGACAATTTTTCAATCAAGAGGTTTATTTATAATAAATATACATGTTTGACTTCAATTATTATAATATTTCATATTTAAATGAAATTCACAATTTACTAAGGTACTATTTTGTTAAGAAAGGATGCAATATCAGTAAATCAACTTAGCAATGATTCAATAGTATCAAATAATTAACAAAAATATTTCATAAAATATATAAAGTAATAAATGAAATATAAATTATTATTAACTATAACATACATTAGATACACAAAAAACAGTTAAAGCAAAAACAACAAAATATCAGTAACTTATTTCTGTAAGTAAAAAATATCTTAACACACAGGAAATATGCATTTAAGTAAAATTAAACATTAAATTACATTCAATAAAAAGGTGACAAAAAAAAACAAGAATTCTTTTAAAAAATTAAGCAACTAAATTTTTAAAACTCTTTGAAACATAATAAAAAAATTTTGACAGTGAACTTTCATCATTAGTCATTGAAAGTAAGTTAAAATTGTTGAGAAAAACAAATTAAATACATTCCCTTTTAACATTCCCTCAATTCTATAAAATTATTTCCTCCGTAAAATCTTTATTATAATATTTATTTCAAAACTGATATTACCATTCAGTTTTCTGCAAAATACGCCAAATACAAAACATACCCTTATTATTTACATAAATACTTCTAATAAATAAAATATATATTATGTGATAATTTCTTAAACAGTGTATCAATATATTGAGTTTAAAAAATTACACAAAATTATCACATCAAAATAAATGACTTCTTAGATATTGAAAGTGTAGTATAAATTACTTTATTTGCTATATACCAGACAATGTATTAATCAATCAGCAACAATTAATAATTTAGATTGATAACAAATACAAAATATAGCTCTGGTACAGCAGGTAAATTACTTCTTTTTGCTCGGTATATTATCTAGACCTTGAAGATATTTCCGGGGCACTTTAAATATTTCTACAAAATAAATAAATAAATAATATAGTAATTAAAACCAAAAAAACTGACAGAATAAGCAATTATGTGAAATAAAGAATATAAATTTTACAATTAATGGTGAATAAGTATACTATATATTAAAAAGGCACAATATTTATCTTAATCAAGGAAGTATGTGCATAAAACATTTTTCTCTCAAGCACACTGAGCTTTTTCCATCGACCAATCAAATGCAAACATTAGAAATATGATGAAATAGGGATATCTAGTGTTGAACAAAAATAGATATATTCTAAAATTATATCTTTAATAAAGTAATACTTCCTACAAAAATTATGAAAACTATATTTGTGTGATTTATAAATAAAGTATGCAAAATATTCACATAAAAAAATTTCTTTCTATGTATTTCTATAAAAAATGTCATTGACAATTTCATTTTAAAATGTTGAGTAAAATTCTGAACTCATAAAAAAAAGTAAAAATGTCCCACGATATGCCTAAACAAGATATTTAGATCAAACTTCTCACTTTTCCAAATAGAAAAAATATTCTGTTTTTAAAATCAAGTTCATAACAAGTCTTAAGTTAGAATTCAAAATATAACTTGCTTTTGGAAAAACAAAATAATAAATAATTTTTTAAAAAAAGATTTGATTAGTGTATTTTTATTCTATTTGTTAACTGTTAGCAGACAGCTAGTTTAAAGACAAAATTACTCTTCAGGACGAGACATTTGACTATGGTGCCTTTCTCCACCTCTTTGGCTTAATGGGGATCTTTTCAGAAAGTAAGAGAGAAAGATTAAATTTTATACCCCTCTCATTTGAAAATATCTCAGTCAAGTGTTTATGAGTTTTTTAAAGATCACTGCAAGTTCAGAAAGTAGTTAACAGTGAAAAGAGCTCCTCAGTTGATTTTTAAACTAAGCACATACTTTAAGAGACTATTCCTTTTGGTTGAGTTATCAATCACCCACTAAAAAACAATAAGGAGACCAGGAGATATTAAAAGACAATATATACTACAATCTAATACTGCTAAAATATACCAAAGGATATTTGCATTTAAAATTATCACTTTTTATGAAATGTTTGTCCCATTTTTAAGAAAGACCATTTATTATTACATAGCCTTTTGCAACTTTTAAATTTTGCTCAATCACCAAGATAAATTTCCTAAATCTGCAATAAATTAGTAGTTAGATACAATCAACTGTATTTAAAGAAAAAAATCTATCACTTAAAAAATGCTTTTACTTTTAAATTAATCAAAATCACATAAAAGCATTTTTTTTATTATGGACTTCACATATAGTATTGAATTTAAAATATGAAATTAATACAAAGAAAATTCAACAAAAATAAACTCTTAATTTTTTTTCTTATTAGAATAACATTTGTTATTTACAATAAATATGTACATATAAAGAAAAGGTCACTTTTCAAATAGTTTATGAAACACTTTTATACCATTGAACCACAGCACAATAAAGAAATATGTGAAATTAATTTTTATTGACTGAAATTTTAACTACAACCAATTTTATAAACAGATTTAAGAAAAACTCACAACCTTTTGAAATGTGATAAAATGAAAATTTGTAAAGTGGAGTTACTTTTTACTTTTCTCCTGCTAAAAGTTCAGAGATGCAAATAGAGGTATATATTTAAATACAAATTTAAGTTAAGAGAAATTGAAAAAGAAAAATAAATAAAATTATATATAATAAGAAAAGGACAAGACCAAAAGGTAAAATAATATACAGCAATTCATTAAATGAAGTAAAAAAAAAAAGGAAAAAATTCTAAACAATATAGATCACAAAGTAACTTTATGGACATGTAATAATAATGATTGCAATATAAAAAATTTGCAGTATAATTCTAAGGATTTTTTCTTTAAATCTAGCATACAAAATTGAATAATTTAATACATTACATTTCATGTAGCTCATGCTTACCACCCATACTATATAATCACTAGGTAATACAATAGTATAGCTCCTTGTTTCAAGCATAAAGAAAAACTTTAAAATAAATAAAGTCTAGAATTCAGTAGTGTTATACAAGATCGTAAAGACTTTATTTTAAAATTATAATTTAATAACATTTTGAATTTTTACAATGCAAAGTGTAACAGATCAAAGAAAAACATTCATATTTTAGTAAGTAAAAAGTTAATATAAGAAAACTGTATTAAAAGCATGTTATTTAGATAAAAATAAAAATTCTTAATATTGCTTCAGAAAAATCAAGCATACCTATGAATAATTTCTGCAAGTATCGTACTTGGTTCCCTTGAATAAGTACAAGTATTCCTTTCCCATTCTGAGTAGGCATAATAGAAGTACTAGCAGCAACAGCAACTTGGACATGCTGAGCGAGTTTTTCAGGATTTATGCCATAAGTGTCTAAGTTATTGATTAGAGTTACCTAAAACACATATGTTAAGGTTTATCATTAATTTTCCATTTCTTTGGAAACATAATACTGACAATAATTTGTACAATATTGTAACTTTTTTTCCTCAGAGAAAGATTTTTTTTTTTCCCTTTAAAAAATTAAATTACATTTTGAATAGATATTTTGGAGTGGCTCAATATTATGGTAGGTATATTAAAATAACAGAAATGATTTGACAAGTTCCTTATATTATATTTTAAGACAGTAAGGAGATTTAATTACAATTTTAAAGTATGAAATTATCTTGTGTTTTCAATTGTAAACTCAAACAATTAATTCGAAAATCAAGAAAACAGTCACACATACAAAAATAATCATTTAGAAAAACAAGCAACATAAAAAATTTTTAAAGTCAATTCCTACTTTGAATGGATGAATAGAAAGTATTTTATTAACGATTGAAAATTTGAACAAGATATATATATATATAGGGAGAGAGTGAACTAATAGTAGGAATTGAAAAAAGAGCATGATTTGCTATATTGTTGCAACAATGCACACCTTGTTTGGCTAGTTTAGTAGAAAAACCAGTTTTCGATGCCAGCCTTTGTCATTGTTTTAACAATTACATTGTTACAACAATGGAGACGAATCTAAGTTGGCAACAGTAATTAATTAATTAACTAGTAATATCTGAAAAAGCTGTATTAACATCAAGTATCATCCAGTACAAGTTTTAAAAAATTTATTAAAACTTGATTGGATGAGTGGGAAGTATTTTATTAACGATTGAAAATTTGAACAAGATAAATATATATATAAATATAGAGAGAGTGAGCAAATAGTAGGAATTGAAAAAAAGGATGGCTAATTAAATTATAAATAATTATTTAATGCAATTACAAATATGACTTTAAAATTACACATTTATGGATTATAACAACATTATTGTATAATCTTCAATGATTGCTTAATCTATTTTCTATCACTAACACCTATTAAAAAAGAAAGTTCTATTAAGATTTTACTTCTTTTGAAAAGATATTTCAAAGTACAATTATCATACATTCTGGTATATTAGATATACTTATACATTTGAACTTTTAGGTATAGTCACTGTAAAATGCAAACAACTTTTTTTTATGAAGAAAACTGAAATGTACATGTGCGATGCTTTTATTTTTGAAGTCACTTACTGTTACGAATTTTGTGTAAAATAGTGTAAATAATTTGTATTTGGATGTGCAATGCATTTATATGCATTATGCTATATTTATTTTATGTTAAGTCTGTAATATTCACAAGCAATGACGTCTCTTATGTTATAATAGCGATTCAATAGGAACTTGGCGATACGGCCAAGTTGGCATCATTTTTGGCGAGTTTGGGACACTCTGGATTTTTCTAGAAATTAGTGGAGAAATTCACTAATTTCACAATTTATGATGCAAGTGGAGTTTTCTCAAAGTTTCTGCTGGGTCTATAAATAGATCTATATCGCTGAAACGAGTCAGTCCTGTTTCAAACAGGGATTAGTGAGCATTCTTTTGAATAGCAATTAGCTCAGCTGTGCCTGTGAATTATTTTATACATACGTGTACTTTGGATACTGATAATTGTGTCTCCTTTGTAACAAAAATTTTGTTTTAACTCTCATAAAGTTTATTTAAACTCTTTTATAATTATATCAGAACTTATGGCACAGCTAGGTGGTGTATTTATAAACCTAAATGGATCAGAATAACAGTGATTGTGAAGATGAAACAGAATTTAATGATGTGCTTGAAGATATAATAGAAGATGAAAACAATGAACTTTTCATGTTATCTAACAATGAAAGCTCATAAGGTATGTCATTTTCTTAAAAGAAACAGTATTTTAAGAAATTTTATTCTTTTTAATGCTCATCTTTTCTTTATTTTGAAAATTGTCATTTTTATATCTTGCATATAATGCACATTCATACATTATTTATCTTATTCTTTCAGTTAAAAATGTGCATTATACAACAGAATATATTGTAAACTTTTAGGCAACAGCTAATTTCAAGAAGAAACTGCTCAGTAAGACTGCTTGCACTTTCTTCCCCTTTTTGTCAATGATTAAAAGTACTGTATGTCACTGGAAAAAGGAAGGGAGATAGTGTTATTTACTTGGTTAGTAAGTTAGGATTGTTCTGGCTTACAAAGTAAAGGAGAGAAAGAAGAAATTTTATACTCTCTTTTTAACTGAAACTCAATCTAAAGTGACAGACATTTATGGATTTCAAAAGACTACATTGCATTTAGAGGGGAAGGAATTCCTTAGTTGATCTTTGAATCCAGTCTGAATCATCAGACCTTCCCTTTAGTTGAAATATCAATCACTCATCTTTTAAAAATTAAAAAAAATTACAATTATCCATACATATAGAGTGAGGCACAACATTTGAACAAATTAAATATATAACTTGCATGCCTTTTTATTTCCAGTCCTTGTTTCCACAGTTACTTGAATTGGCTCTAGTTTCCCCTTTTTCACAATAGAATCTTTATTTTCAAATTCAACTTGGTATGCAGGTGGCATATTGGACACTATTCTACAAAACACTGCATATGTTAGTATTACATTACTTTAACAAAATTAAAATTTTTTGGTCAAATTTTGCTTTTAACTATGTTATATTTTTATATTTATTAGAAAATACTTATAAAAAAAAAGAAAATTTTCAAAGATCTAACATTTATTTCTTTAGAAACACAGAACTATAACACAATATTCAGGGCATCATATTAATTTTCATTTAAAAAATTCATCTCACAAGTTAGCCGCCACAGATTTACTGCATCATAATACAATCTATGAATTTTTTTTAAAGGTAAAATACGCAATTTCTAAACAAGAGATATTGCTGAATGGTATAAAAATACTTCAAAAATCACGAAACAAATAAAGCATAAATTACAAATAATAATGGGATATTTTTTAGTATGTGTGACAGCAGAAAATTAATCCTTAACCTTTTTGCAGCAAAGTACTGATTAACAGAAAACATTATAGAAATGGGTATGTCACATATACATCCACCCAAAATGTTACCAACAGCCAGATGATGCACTGATGAATCGGGTTCATACTGATTTACAGGAATGGCCATCACCACAGAAAGGTGCATTGAATGGTCTACAGCCCGATAATGGGGTTCGAGACTGGCTAATATATGACGCACCCTTCATGATAGGTTTAATAACATCTACAATAAAATGTACAGACTTAAAATCTGTATTCTACATCAAATTATTCAATAATGTATCAGAAAGAACTGATCACAGTTAAGCCATAAAATAGCCAATCATCCATTGAATCCAAAAAACGCATATAAAACCTTGCAGCAACACAATTAACACAATTTCAACCAATTATAAAAGAAATACTCAACATTTTACAAAAAGGTAATAAAATAAAACTTATTTTTTTTAAAATACTGATTATTCATTAATCAGAAAATTACCAATATATAATAAAGTACAATTATTCAAATACACAATGCAACAAATTAAAAAGAAAATATTAATTACTCACGCTTCTTGTAACTGCTCCCACGTCATTGTACAAGTATTTCCACCTTTTTTACCCACACAATCTGACAAAATGGGATCAAGGGTAACCATTCTAGGAAGTAAAAGTATCAAGAATTGATATTTTAAAACAATTCCCAATTAATGATTCATTACCAAACATTTTAGTGATATATTGAAAATTACAAAGAATACCGCTTTAAAGAGTTATAAGAATAAACAAAACAATTATGTGTCTTTGTGTTCAACATTAAATAATCAAAACTAAAACTAGAAACATTTTTCACTCAAAAAGTGTTCCAATTTATAGATAACTTCCTGTGTTGCAAAACATATATCTGTTTATTACATAAAATCAATTTTCCTAAAATTTAAAAAAGCTTTAATAAATATTTTTTTTACTCCAGTCATTAACACAGTAATAAATTTTTAAGACCATTAAGCATTTTCAATTCAGGAAAATAGCCAAGGGTCATTGCCACTTCTAACATTACCTTTATTAACTAGTTAATGAAGATCAAATACCAAAAATTATTCTGACCAATAGTGTTGCCCTTCTCTGTATAATTTTTTTTTTTTTTAGTGTTTGACAGATTATGGATAACCTTTTAAGATGCATTTCTTGAATAAGATACATTTTTATAGTTGCCATTCGATGCCTCAGGTTTTTAAAACTGTTACTCGTGGTAACTGGTATACTTTTAATACAAGAAAGAAATCATGAGTGACATTGGAAACTGTCGAATGTTTGCAGAAAAAACTCATTTTAATGAACTAATTAACTTAACAAAACTAAAAAATTTCAAACTGTTATGATAATGAGTTATTTGTAAATGAAAATGAATTTACTATGTTCTTTTTCAAATAAATAAATATCAGACACAACTCATTTACAATGTATTATGTACAAATAGAATCAAATGCTTCAAAGCTGACTGATTGAAAAACAAAACCAGAGTTATAAATAGTTAGTAAACACTGTTAAATGTTATTATTATTGAAAAAGTCAATTTAACTATAGCAGTGAATTATATCCATTATTTTTAATATATAAGACTCGATAAAAAAATTTTATCCTCCCACCCCTCTTTGATGTAGACTTAAATAGGAAAAATTGTCTGTATTTGTACATGTTATGTTGGTTATTAATATAGGTTTATAATTTATAAATCTAGATTACTGAAATATGTTTTATCAAGAAAGAAAATGAAGCATTCTTTGGTGTTAAGAGTGGCCTCATAAACCAAATATGTATGTGTCAATAATAGTCATAGTAATTAAGTGAAAATATTTAAAACTGAAAAAAAAAACATCAATTAAAAAAAATGCAAAGTTTATTAAAATATATCAGTTTATATTCATAACTGAATTCAAAACATGAAATTAATAAGGAGATTTAATAATCGAACAAATAATCAAAAGGTATTCTTTAATGTAAAGTATAGGTCACCTAAAATAGAGACAAGTGAAATAAAAACATACCTAGGATTAAGCTCATTTTGTAGAGAATTATCTTTTATATAACGTTTCAGTACCTCTTTGACAGTTGAAACAGGTATCGTATCTCCTTTCCTAGAATTTAATATTTTCATTAAAGTTCAATAACTGAAAAAAAAAATATTACTTTCAATTTATTTTTTTCTATAAATATATAAGGATCAAGAAAATTATATATAACTAGCTGATCCGGCCCGGCGTTGCACGGGCTTTTACCAAGGGTATAACTTAATCCCCATGTTAATTTCCTCCTTTATTTCTGACGCCAGCACTTCTGTGTGGGTGTGACACGTACGATGTGAGTGCATGGCCCATGAGTGCGAATCATGGCTTTCTCGTTTAACATTTTCCCTTCTCTTGACAAAATCAGCACTTCCAATATTATTTTTCGAAATTACTTTGACTTCTTTGTTGCTTTCCTCTCTGCTTACCCCGGGGTTGCACAGGCTTTTACTGAGTGAATAACTTCATCCCCATGGGAATTTCCCGTTTCCCTTAGGACGATAGCACTTATGTGTGTATGCGCGCGATGTGAGTGATTTCTTTAACTATGTCATAAAAACTCCCTTTTTCGAAATTTGTTCTTAAGTTGGTGTGGTAATTAGGAGAGATGGGTGAAAGCTCAGGTGTCGTCCTCATCACTTGACCGTGACTTAAAATTTCGAAGTCCGTCGCCAAAAACTCTCGAGTAGGTGAACAGTGCGAATTTATAAATCACTCACCCACTTTCCAATTCTTTCGTTGCAGTTTTTTAGTCCTCGGAAACGAAAATGTAGCCTTTTTAAAAATAGTTGTATGTTGAAAAAAGACAGAAAAGTAGAAATTTTTCAAATTACAAAATTTCACTACTATTTTAAATCTTGAAATAAAATTGTGAGGATTTTTTGAAATTTCGACACATGGGAATAAAGTTTCATGCAACTATCTTTTTTAAAGAAGAAATCATTAAACGATTGATTTAAGTATTTTGAGTGTTTTATTAAAATTTGTTCAAAAACGTTTTTGGCTTTTTATTTTTTAAACCACTGATTTGATACAGATAAATATTTTAAATGAATCTCAGAAATGTATTGAATACATTCTTTCATCTTAATCTGACATCAATAATGATTTAATTTTGAAAATTATATAAAGAGAAAATGATGAAAATTGAAGCAAAAATAACTTTTTCACACACATTTTTTTTACTAGCCAAATTTGCTGATTTTCGCATGTTTAAGACTGAACTTTTTGGTTTAATTCTTGAGTTAGATGTGAAGTTTCAGGTGAAACAGTTGAAAGCTATTTGGCGCGAAACCATTTTTCGACGCCAAGGCTTGGCAAACTGTAAAATCGCGTATTTTTTATTAAAGTTTTTATTTTTTAGGGCTTAATTTTTAAGTCAATGCTTTCAAATTTCACACATTAATTTCGAAAATGAAGGACTTTTAAATAAAAAATGTACAAAAAATACTGTTTAGATTATTTCTTGCAATAACGTTATTTTACGAAAATCACAATTTTTTTTTAAAATCCGTAATTTTTAAGCAATTTTTTCGATCTTCGCACAGAAGTTTGATAACATTATTCTACAAACGCAACAAACGTTTCGTATGATAATCTTAATAAATAACGAAGTTATTCAATGTTAAGTTAAACATTTCGACAATTTTTCGAAAAATCTTTAAAAAAAAGTTTTTGGCATTTTATTTTTTAAATGACTGGTTTTAAAAGAAAAAGGCTTGAAGTTATTTAGTGTAGAATATCGTTTTCATAACACAAAAATAAATTCATACGCAAAGATTTCGAAATAATTTTTATAAAAACGCATAAATTTTAACTATTTTTTTAAAAAAATAGAAAATATTATTTTGCAAAAAAAATTATACTGTATCGTGGTGAAATAAATGATATTTCCGATTCTGTAATTATTTTTTTGTCTGATTTAAAAAACAAAAATCGGATGGCTGTTTAAATAACGTCGAGAATACCGAAAAATTTCACCCTCTATTCATTAACGACGCTAGGCGGGGAAAATAACGTGCAGGGTTAAGACAATTAAGCGTTTTAATGTTTTTAATTAATATCTTTTAAACTAATTACAATATCGGAATGAAAAATATTTTACGTCCTATTCTCAGACCTACTGAATATACGCACAAAATTTCATAAGAATCGGTCACACCGTTTCGGAGGAGTTTGGTTACAAACACTGTGACACGAGAATTTTATATATTAGATATAGCTGCCTTAAAATTGAATTTATATAAATATTGTAAAATTTCCTTTTCTTGACAGTGGATACAATCTACAAAAGAGTGCATATAAAAACTGATCCTACCATGAAATATAAAGAATATTTTCTGTAATTTTCTTAAATTATATAAAGCCTCAATTAAAATTGGCATAAAAAGTTTGAATAAATTAATAAAATAAGTTGAAACAAAAAAATATAAAAGCTTAAAATAAACTTGTATTCAAACATTTATTTTTGAAAAAAGTTAAATTAATTCAATAACTTTGCATTTAGTAAATATCATTCAATCTGCACTATTTATGAACAGCTTCTAAGTCCCTTGCATTATCAGAAAGACTTTCTTTACAATAGATCTTGTAAGTGAAGATGGTGAATTTTTAAAAACTTTACCCTGGTTCTGCATAGCCTGCCATTTCTGATTGTGTAAGTAATAAGCAATTATAATAATTAAATTTTGTAATTAGAATTCAATACTTATTTATTAGAGGGGTCACGAAGCCACAAACATGGCAATACATAGAAAACATACAAAATTGTGGCTAATTCTATAAATACCCAAAATCTGGCATATAACACACACTTTTAACACAAAAAATAAGATCGAAAATTACAGATGCATGTTATATGCAGGGTATAAAAATGATAGCTTTGAAAATAAAAAGATGAGAAAAAAAACTTCCATCTACAGTGAAAATCGTTTAACACGAAACTGGGGAGGGGGGGGGCACAAATATTTTCCCTATTAAACGATAATGCAAAAAAACAACGTATATTTAACAAAATTAAGTTTATTAGAGTATGTTTTATTGACATAGATACATATATATGCATGAATTAAATTTAAATCAAAGAAGCAAAAACATCCACAAGAATTTAATGAAATTTAATACAAAATTTTCAAGTTCTGCTTTTAATCAACAGCCTTAAGAAGCTCCATCTGCATTTGAAGCAAAATAACAGTTTGCTTTCTCCTGAGCTCTTTGTCATTGTGCTTATACAAAAATTCTTCTAAAAATAGATTAGAAAACACAAACTGAACTCACACTGAGATGTACTTGACACAGACTTGTACCCACACAAAAACTATCTGATGCGAGATTAGATGTTTTTGTGTGGCGCAGGGGTATAGCTACCACCGTATCAATGATATAGGGTTTAACAGGGTTAAACATGTTTAAGCAAAAAAAATTTTAAATATTAAGGGGGCCCAAAAAAAGCCCCCCTAAGGAATTTTGATACCAAGACTCATTCAGGATTAGCCACACCAATGGTGTGGCATTAGTAGGAGTGGAGGGTGAAAGTAGGTGAGGTAAACAAAACTGGCTTATCACAGGCTATTTTGAGGGTATTTCAAAGCCTAAGCCTCCTTTCTATGAAATATGTTAAATCACCTGTTTCATTTCACATCCCTCTTAAATCACACCTGTACGACTGGTGTTTTCTGCATATTGTTCATTCCCAGAAGGGAATTTTTTTGTTTTGTTTTAAGCAATTTTCATTTCGAGGATTATTGTATTATTTCATGTTAACCAATATTTTGTCTTATACATTTTTGCATTAACTGCATTCCACTGTATATCAAAATACTGTTTATTTAAAAGAAATGATATACATTATGAACTTAAGAGTTATATTTCTGGAAGTTGCTATTTTTTCAAAAGCTAACAATATTACTTTGAACAAATGACTTCAAAACAAAAGAGCATTGTATGCATATGTTTCAGGTTTCTTCAAAAAAATAGAGGGGGGGCATTATAAGGTGAATATTTCTAAGAACTAAAAAACGCATCTTGAAAGTATAAGTGAGATTTTATGGGAAGGAAAACTAATGAAACCCCATTATAATTTTTTATCATAATATTTGTAGAGAATTTATATCATATAATGTGTCTATTATAGGCTACCTCACAAAGTTTCCTCAATAGACTAATTTGGAGTTTTCCTTAATGCTATTACAAGTTTTAACTGCCCCCTTCTAACAAAAAAACATAAGTTAATGAGATTGATTATAAAAAGCAAATTGGATAGTAATAATTGGTAGTGGAAAGCACTTCAGAGATTATTTCAATCAAATTCCATTTTTTCTTCAGAAAAAGGACACTAGCAGTTCTATAAGTTAAAGGATTAGTATATCTGCATTCCTAAATGTTCATTGTTTCAGTTGACCTGTGTCCTGGTAACTCTGGCATGAAAGAACACTTTTGTTGATTCATTATAACTTAGTTATGCATAAGTCGTTCTCATCATAAATTAAAACTACTGGACTAATAAGAGATTAATAAATATATATTTATTCTTGTGGTTATGATTTATTACAGCGGTGAAACCTACAACCGTCTTAAGTTTGATTTGAAATTTTCGAGGAATGGAGTCTTCAGAATTATCAGCACAGGCTTCAGGGTTATTACATCACTAATGTTCATGTAAGCAACAACTCAAAAACAAATTACTACACCATGATTCCAAAAACTGATAAGCACCAATCATTTTATAAATTTTTTATGTAATCCAGACACCCATTTATGCAGCTCACATAACTTAAAGTTATGTGAGCTGCAATAACAAGTAACAAGCATAAACAAGTAAATAATTCCTTATTATACGAAAAAGCTGAACCTCAATTAGTTTTAATAATGTCTTTTTCCACTATTTTTGCCTTCTGGATCAGCAATTACAACTAAAATTAGATTAATTCTCATTTTAAGACAGCACCTACCAGTAACTCATCTACATCAACCTGACTATAAAAATATTAAAACAATTTACACTAATTTCATATGGCTATAAGTAATTACTTATTTGATAGAGTCAATGTTTAAATGGTATATTGTTTGTAACACATCTCAACAAAAATTCATTCCAACAGCCTTTATATTTGAAGTTCTTATTTTGTAGAAGAAATGTTCTGAAATAAGACCTATAATGTGCTACGAGTACATAGTTTCTAACATCTTAGGTTGAAATGATGCCTTGCTGTAATAGCTGAAGAACAGGCAGAATACCACTTTTAACACATTTGGATATTTTAACAGCAAATTAAAATTTTTGTGGAATCAATGCATTGTCAATAATGAATATAATTTTATAAAATTGAGATATTACTTTCTATGTACATTCTTTTTCTAGTACAAAGTGATTTGTTGAACCATTCTGTAGAAACAGTTGTAGTCATCAATGCTTTTGGGTTCCCAAACTAATACAAAGGCAGCTAGCTGTCTTATATATTTGTCTTTATCAGCATGTAACCTAAGAGACTGGTTTATTAAGATCAGTTTAATTTCAACACTGAATCTCTTCATGCACCACTATAAAGTAATGTAACTCAATTTTTGCTTTCTTAATGTCTCTGGTTAGTTTTTTTCACCTCCACAATCTAACTTGAGTCACATATTTTTTTTCTAAGTCGAGCTTCATAAGTGTTAAATATTTGATTGAAATTTCAAAAAGTTTTGTTAATTTCTCTGGGAATTTTTCATATGACCATTTTTATAATATCTACATTTTTGAGATTGCATATGAACATATATCTTGTCAATAATTATCGATGAAATGCAAACTGCACAACTTTTAAAAAAGAAGAAAAATATTTTCTACTATCAATTTGCCTAAAATAGCAAAAATGAATTTTTTAAAAATTATTTGATAACTCCTTAGCAATGAATTTATGAGATTTACAGAGAATAAATATTTAAAATAAAATTAAGAATACAAAAATACTTAAATATAGAGCTACACTTCCATAATTTTTTTAAAAAAACATTATGTGATTTTGTATGAAAAGTAAAATAGCATAATTTAAAATATATAGGACTTCAAAATTATTTTAATTCTCATACTATGCAAATGGTCTTAACAAAAAAGCCAACATGGCAAAATTTCTGTATATAAAAAATTATGAAGTTATTACAATGAATTATGAAATGAAAATACATTGAAATAATTAAAAAGTAAAAAGAATAATATATAGTAACAAAATATATATAATATAATAAATTGATAAAGTATAAAATTTTATTGACTTACTAAATAAAATTAAAATGAACTTTCTTATGATATAAATAATTTTCTTTAAAAATAAATTAAATGTAAAAAAACTTTTTTAAGAACAAGCTTTTATTTAAACGCGCTAAAAAGAATAAAATAAACTTTTCCTTTAAAACTTTTTTTACAATCAACTTATAACGTCATTACACAATTTATATGATATAAAAGCTTGTCGCAATATTTAAGTACTCATATTTACTTAGTTTGAATTTTTAAAAACCAAAATCAATCAGGTCAAGTTATTTATTTTACTTGTTTATCTACACAGGTAAATCTCGCGACAAGCTTTTATATCATATAAATTGTGTAATGACGTTATAAGTTGATAGTAAAAAAAGTTTTAAAGGAAAAGTTTATTTTATTCTTTTTAGCGTGTTTAAATAAAAGCTTGTTCTTAAAAAAGTTTTTTTACATTTAATTTATTTTTTACTTTTTAGTTATCGCTGGACAGGTTTCTCAGCCTGTTCAACTCATTGAACGCTGGTTCGCCATCCCTGGTTTAGCTGAATTAATTCTCGCAAAATGGTATTAGACTAAAAACACAATTTTTTTAAATCCATAATTTTTAAGCAATTTTTTCAATCTTCATGCAGATTTTGGCTAACATTGTTCTGCACACGAAAAAAAAAAAAGGTTTAGTGAGATTATCTTCATAAATGACAAAGTTATTAAATGTTTAATTAAAATTTTGACTATTTTTGAAAAACTTAAAGAATATATTATTTATTTGAAATATTTTGAAGATAAGGGATGTATTTCTCTAACATATTTGAAGAAAATTTGAATTGTTTATTAAAAACTTCAAAAGGCGTTTAAATATTTGTATTAATCAATAAAATGCTTAAGACTAAAATCGCATTTTGTAATCAAAAAAGAAAGTTTTATCAAATAATGATAATTTTTTGCTGGACATTGAATATCTTCTACGTAAGAATCTATTTTTTTTAATTGCTCAGATCATCTTTAGAAACTTGATTTTGAAAAAGTCAATAATTAAATTCAAATAAAATTAACAGATTCTATTTGTAATTAAATTTAAGGACACATGTCGTAGTGTGTGTTTAGATTACTGGTGATAAAATGAGGTATATTTAAATTACTCGTAGGCTTAAAATTAGAAAATTTCTTTAAAAAATTACTTCATTTTATTGTAAAATTATTTTTTTTAATCGAAAATATATTGCATTTCTAGATAATATTTTTCTCTTATTGTTTTCCTAGCGGATTCCTTTTTGATGGGTAAGATACATTAAAAAAATGATCTTTCCGATTCTGTAATTATTTTTTGTCTGAGTTTCATAGATTAAAGATAGATAAATTATTTAAAGAATTTCTTCAATACTCCATCTCAGTTTAACTTGGCAGCGTTGAGAAAGGTATACAATGTACCAATCTACTTGAAAAATAGCTCTACTTTTTTGTTTTGAATTTAAATCCAAGGAAATAGATAGAAATTTGTAAAAAAAAATTGCATACGTTGTAGAAATTAGATTGTTTTTACGTTGTAGAAATGTAATTATTTTTTAGACAAAGTTAATTAATACTGTCAATAGCGCAACGTTATGAAATTCCAGTTTGGCTGAAAACCGATTTTCGACGCCAACTTTTGTCATTGTTGTAACAATAAAATTATTACAACAATGCAGATATATCCAAGTTGGCGCCCAAAACTAGTTTAACGTTTTTAATTAATATCTTTTTAATTAATTGCAATATCGGTATATAAATGGTCAAAACATGCATTGTCATCCAAACTAAACGTGTATACAAAATTTCAGCTCAATGGGAGGAAGATATCAGCTTCAAAATTGTGTTGCAAGATTCCACCCGAACAAATTACATACATACATACATACATTGTAAGTTAAATAAAAGCTTTTAAAATATATATTTCAAACCTAAACTTTATTCTCTAATAATATTAATGAAATGTGACATACTTCATTTTATACTTATCGAATAATGTCTTTACTTGGGCAGATATCACATACAATTCAGTAACAAGAGGGAATTTATAGTTTAATTGTATATTAGCTGTAGGTGGCTCTTCTACACATTTTTCTTTTACTGCTTCTTTATGAGATTTAAACAAAGGTTCAAGGCGATATGTCCGAATAATATCACTTTCTAAACTAATAGATACAATACTTTCTACACCTTTACTTAGTTCTTTAATTTGTATCAGGCCTTCTTTTTGCATTTTTTTAAGAAATACAGACAGCTTTTTATGTGTAGTTTTCTTAATATCTAAATTTAAGGCAGGAGGGCATGATTTGATAACATACGAACTGTAGAAAGTACTTGTAAGAAGTGGCAAGGTTATCTTTTTTCCAGATACTTTTACGGCAGTTAAGAAAGAATGATGCAAGATTTCATCCATAGTATAACTCAGAGAAGTTTCTTTCTCAATACATTCTTCCTCATTAGTAATGTTTTCATTTATAGAATTCTGATTTTCAGATTCTGTAAGAATGACATCAAGATTTTCATTTGGAGAATTTTTTAATTGTGTCTCTGCATCAAGATCCATATTTTCTATTTTATTAGCAAGATCAATAGGTTCATCTTCTGGTAGAAGTGGAAGGGCAGTTTGATCACCTGATAACCATAAATTATCTTTATAACAATGGATTATAGATATACCTTTTCCTTTAATACCATCTTGGCATAAATCTGCTTTTGATAACAAAGCAATACCCACAGCTACAGGAGCCTTATTTCCTATTATTCTAACAGCACAAATATCATTTACTTTCAAATCACCCATTTCAGAAATCAAATAATCTTCAATTATAATGCCAGGAGCCATAAGATCTGCCCCATTAACAATCTTTTCCAAAACTAAATTAGTAGTAACTACTGTTGGTAATAACTTGGGATACATCCAGAGAGTGTATATTGAGGGATAACATCGTTCTTCAATTTGGAAAAAAATAGGATTTTGGGCACAGCCATAAATCATAGCAATGTTACCAGAATGAGTCATTGATTTTACTTGATTCATTTCACTTTTATTAGGAATCAATGTATTAATATCATTTGCAGATAAGTTTGGAAATGATGCTTCAACAAGGCCTCGAAGCCGTCTCCTGAAATGAAAAACAAGACATTCTAGAAACATAAACATAACACAGAGTAAAGCAATATTAGGCTGATTTAACAGTTAAATGATTTTTTTTCCCATAACTTTTTGCCGTTGAAATATAATATTTATGAGAGAAATTCTGATATTTAATACAAGAAGTAATACAATCTATATAAAAAGAATAAAGAATATTACCATATTTACTTGAATCTAAGCCCCCCCCCCAATATTAATGCTCTTGAAAATCGGGTGTCGTTTAGAATCAAATAAAAAAATGCATTGGATGGGGCAATTAGAGCAATTACAGGTTTTAAACTATTTTACACTACTTTTCATTTTCCACAAAAACTTGTTGAGAATATGGGGTGCAGCTTAGATTCAAGTAAATACGATAACTTATTTATAATTTAACACAATACACTTGTTCTAAATTTAGCTAACTCATTTAAATCAATTACAGGAATTTTTATGAGAAAAAGCATTTCAAGTGCAAATTAAAGTTTACTTTTCAAGGCAAATGTATCTATATGTCAAAGAAACTGTTTCACAAAATTGCTATTTTTTATGCTTCTAACTTTTTAACTATTTGATTAACACATCAATGTCCATACATAGTTTGAAAATGAAAAGAAGGTTAAAGTTGAAAACAAAGTGGTATACCACCACTTTACAAAAATTATAGTATAACTCAACTGAAAATTATTAGATAAAAAAAAAAACCCTTAAATACTTAAATTAACACAATGTTTTCAAAAAAAATACTTGAAAAATATGTAAAATTCTCTTAATACTTACTCTTTACAAAAAATACTTTTGTATTCCAAATAATACAAAAGTAAATGTAAATAAGTAAGTACTTTATACAATAAACATATGGATAAATTACTAAATCAAAAAATTACTAGCTTTATCTTCCATTACAATATATTTCCTCAGAATTAAGTGGCAGTTTTATTTGGTTTCTTTTCCTGTCCATGATTACTAATTTGATTGCTGCAAGCTTATTTACAAAGTGAAAGCAATAATTATGGAAACAAAGTACTTTTTCATGAAGAGTTTTCATAGAGTTGTGTGATTGGAATATTTCCTAGTTACTCTACCCTAGTTCCCCTATGTGTTTTTATGCTGACAATAGAAAATAATATAGTGGATGGTAACCACTGCATTTTTTGACTCACTCAAATCAATCTTTCAATTTACTGGTTACCTGATATAAACATTTCACAGGGATAAGTTTCTAATAATTTCATAGGTTTGATAACTTCTGTCAAACTTATCTCAACTAAAGAAGATTTAAAATTGGCAGCTTAAAAAAAAAACATACGACAATTTTCTGGAAAACAAATATTTCATTGTTAATATGTTGTTATATCATTGTTGCTTTAAAAAAATTTAACTTTTTTCAGCTTGGATATTCACTGTATATTTTGTTTTAAATTTTTCCATTACTTAATTTATTTTTTGTAAGCTTAAGGCTAATTTAACCAAACAATATGACCAAAAAATATATTTTAGGCTCTTTTTTCATGAATTTCCAAATGCAAAGATAAAATACCTGTGATAGAATGATGAATTGCTAGAGATTTGGTTAAGAAAAATACTGAGTACTCGAATTTTCAAAAATAGTGAATTCTTTTGGATTATTAACTATCAAAGAAGAATTTAATCGATAAAATTCTTTTGGAATTCCACAAAACGATGTGAAAAAGAATTATATTAGTAGATCCAAGAGAGAATGATTAGTTTGAAGGAAACAAATTAGGTATTATCCAGATTTTAATGATGATAAATATGTAGGTTTGAGAGGCTAACTGTGATAATAAAATAAAATAGGGCTTAAGATTAATTCTGGAAAACAAAAAACTTAAGTTAATGTTTTCTTAAGTAAAAACGGCTTTCAACACAACACAAGAATATAACGTAAATGCCCGGTTTCTCATTGATATTAATCCTAAAAGATATAACAAAATATAAGTGGAAAATTATCAAAAATCAGTCCCAAAAACTAATTTAGTTTTAATAGTTATCTTTAATGATAACGTACACTTCATACAAATGAGTTGATAATATTAATATTTTAACAATCTGAAAACAAAAAAAAAATACCTTTCAGAACCTCTTACAGTTGTACTTGATTTAACTTTATGCGGTTTCTTAAACATTTTTTAGCAAGCGAATCGCTAATTTAATAAATATTAATAATAATTCTCACAAAAGATTAATTTTGTTTAACAATATGCTGTAGCACTATTTATTCTAAAAATATAAACATTTGATAAAATCGTATAAAAATACGCAGTTACAGATACAGTGTGTTATAATCAGAACATTCAACTTTATCAGACAAAACAACATAAAATAAAATTTCAAAGTAAGAACTGTTAATGTATCTCTCAAAATTTCTATATATCCAACTTAAAATTATTTTTCTGTTTAATTAAAGGTTTATTTAATGAAAACTTAAAATAGCTCTATTTTTCCCTATCAGCTTATTTTTTTCTTCATTTTGCATCAAATAAAAACTGAAGTTTTCTTCTTGAAGAAGGAAGAAAAATAATTCATTTAAGTATTCATTCATGCAACGTTCTAAATTGTGTAATATACCATTTTAAATTAATTAGTATTTATATTAACAGGTTGTATGCTGTACTTACAACACGCTAATTAATGGACTTGCCCGAGGATAACCTTTGGTCGCGCCATGACAGTTTTAAAATTATTTGTTTGGACATAAGAGGCCATTGTATCACATAGGATTTTATACGGCATGCATTGATGCTTTTTGTAGGAGAGATGCCTTGAACAAACGAATAGATTTTAGAGTTCATACTTAATTTTGAAATGAGTGTACATATTTGACGTTTTTTGTATATTTGTCGGCGGAAGATGACGCCAACAGATGAAAGAAGTTGCCGTAGCAACGCCGATAATTTCATAAAGGTCAGTTTGAAATCATTACTATTGTAAAAAAAAGGAAATCTGAATTTAAAAAGATATTTTTTTGTAGATCTGTGACTTTTGACTATATCTTTTAACTTTTTGTGGAATATACTTTCCCGGCTTTGTTCAATAATTGTGTCAAAACATTCTCTTATAAATAAAATGAATTTAGGAATTTCCAAAATCATCTTTGAAAATTAAAATAACAGCGTACGCATTTCTTTTCTTTTTCTTTCATTTTTTTTATCCTCAATTTTTGCATTGATTATTCGTAAAACAAGTAGGAATATAGCATGGATGAAAATGTTCTTAATAATAATGCACGCCAACATTTTTCTTTAAACATTCCACAACCTAAGGCTTCTGATGTAGGTTAAATGTATTAATTTAATCTAGATTCTGTGAATAGATTCAGTTACTTTAAGCATTAATTTTTTAAATTTCATTATGGTGCGTGGTAAAACAAGTTTTTCACTTTTGTGGGAGCAGTAAAAAGTAGTAAAAATTGAAATTGTTTTTGTCTATTAAAATGTCAATATCATTTAATTCTGTAAAAGTCTTAAACTTGAAAGAACGCTCCTTTTTTTTAAATACGGCTGAAAATGTTTATTTTTTTATAAGCAAATTAGTATGTAAATGTAATATTAAATGTCTATTAACATAAAAAAAATCAGATGAAAGTGTAATTTTTATGGTTGAAGCTTTTTGATGAAAGAGATTATTTAAATAATTTACTCTTACCACAGTGTATAAAGATTTGTCCTGGAAACATATAGTAACATAATAAGTTTTGTCATTTTTAAAAGAATGTTTAAAAGAGTGTCAATTTTTGATTTACATGCAATATAATTTTTAAAATCCATATATGTTAGTTATTGGGATCATGCTTCCTATAATGTTTCCTACATGAAATGTAAAAAAATAATACATTAATGAACATAATAATAAAAAAATATTTAACAGGAGAAAAAGTAGAAGAGAAATAAGGGTAAATTCCTATATAAATAAGATATAAAAATTGGCATAAAGGTTAATTTTCTGTAATATCTATAAGTTTGTTTCAGTAATGTTTAATGTGATGTGCCCCTTGTGCTAATGGTTTTAATTTTGTTGTATAAGCTTTAAGTTTGTAGATTGTTATCCAGGTTATAAAAAACGTGAAATTTAGATTTTAACTGATTGCTATTAGTACATAATTTTAAGTTTTCTTAAATTCATTAATAAATTATGTCATACAAATTCTAAATTTTATGCATTATAAAGTCAATATAAGCTTGTTTCTGATATTATAAATAATTACTTGAGTATTTAAATGTAATTTTAGATTTATTTGTATAGTATATAATATTTCCTAAAAGTGAGTAGACTTTTGAATTTTAATGTAGAATTTGATATTTCAAATCTGGGTTTTTTAAAATATCTTATTCTATACAGTATAAATATTAAAAGTGTAGTTTCTTTATTGATATTCTTTTACTCTTTAGTGATCATTCTTTTTCCTTTATTTTTTGTTTTTATGTTGTATTACTATATATTCTACAAGGTGTTTCAAGTTCAATTACATTAAGGTTTTGTGCATTTTCAAGACTTCTGAGCAATTTCAGAGAAACCAAAAGTAAACATGTAGAGCTTAGGATTGTTAAATTGATTTTAAAAAAAATTATGTATGATATCTTAATTTTTGACTGATAATTATTAATTGTCTTTAAGTATATTAGGGGTTCATTATACCATCAATAAACATCAAATTACTTATTTCTTATGCTGGTATGCATCTCCACTCAAGAATGCCTTCACTGTCCTAACTAATTTAATAACCAACAATATTTAATTGTTGTCATCTGCAAACAATAGTTATTCCAATAGGGTATTAACTTATATATCATTGATCTTCTGACATAAAGTCTGAACTTTCCTTTCTTTGTACTTACATAATTGTTATAATTGCTGTTGATAGACATAAAATATTTTAATTACTAACAGATTCAAAAATTTATAGAAGAAAAAAAAATTGGTATTTTTTAAAAAAGTTTTAAAATGTTTTTTTTTTAAATATTTTTATAGGTATTTTGTGAAGGAAGTTAATTGTAGATGCTCACAACTTGCTATGTCTTTATGGACTGGAGATATCCATGTTGGCACAGGTATAAACCTACCACGAAAGCCCAACATGGAGACAGAATCTATGCGCTCTTGCTACAGCGAGCAGTCATCCAGGTCTCGCCGCAGCCGAGCACACAGTACTCATGGCGGGTCCAATCATCACGGCAATCGCAGTCGACCTAAACATCTGCATCGTACTCCAAAAAGTGATCGCTCCCATAATTCAACTATTGGAAGCAAGTGCAGCAATGGGAATGACAGTAGGACTGAAGAATTCATTGAAGTTCAAATCCTGTCCCAGGATGACAACTGGGGTGACAACACAACAGCCATTACTGGAAACACCAGCGATCATTCTGGGTCATTGGATGATATATCGAAAATGAATGGAGATTATGAAACTAGCGTAAGTTTCTACTGTCACATGTGGGTCGGAACTGTTTTTACAACTCTCTTATCTTTCTGTGCCTTTGCTTCTCCAATAATCATGATCATCTTGCCTAAGGTGGAAGCATTGGATTGGAAAGTGCAGAAATGTGGACCTGAGTGTGATGGACTTTTAATTAGTTTATCATTTAAACTTTTAATCCTGCTGTTTGGATCATGGGCCTTGTTTTTTCGAAGACCCAAAGTCACGCTTCCTAGGATATTTATTTACCGTGCAATTGTTTTAGCCTTAATGATTGTTTTTACATTCGCATACTGGTTGTTTTATGGGGTGCGCATCATTGAAAAACGTCATGATGATTACCACAGCATTGTGTTGTTCGCTGTTTCGTTGGTGGATACTTTATTATTTATTCATTACCTTGCAGTTATTTTAATTGAAATAAGGCAATTAAATGCTCAGTATTTTGTAAAAGTGGTTCGATCTCCTGATGGAGAAAGTCATTGCTATACAATTGGACAATTGAGCATCCAAAGAGCAGCAGCTTTGATATTAGAATTCTATTATAGGGATTTTTCTATTTATAATCCATATCTTGAAACCATTCCCACAAAATCCAGAAAAATGGCTCCAGGTTTCAAGATGTATGATGTAGATAATGTGCCTAATAGTCCCATGAATTGCAGCAATCGCAGTGCTGTGGGTAGTGACATCCACCGAAGAGACTCTAGTCACAATGAACGTTTTTATGAGGAGCATGAATATGAAAGAAGGGTTAGAAAAAGAAGAGCAAGATTAGTGTCGGCAGCTGAGGAATCATTTACGCACATTAAAAGGCTACAGGATGAACAAGGTAATTTTTTATATTTAATTTTTTAAACAAATAACAATTTACTCTAAATTTTAATGATGGTAAAGCGAGAGGACATGACTTGTAAAAGACAGTGGGGGAAGATTTGAGGAATGAGGTTATTTTCTTCCAACCTAATTCTAAGTTGTTATTTATGTTTTTATTGTTATTTATTCTTGGACAAATACTAAGTAAACATAATTTTAAATAATAAATGTGTACTGTAAAATTATTTTTGGCTGAAATTTTATCAAAAAATGTTCTCTCATTTTGTATTCTTTTATTTGATTTTTTAAAGGTAAATTTCACTTACTTTTAATGCAATTGGTTAGAAATCTGTATGCATTTAGCACACAAAAAATTGTTTTTAACTATCAATGATAATTTTAATAAAGTTTTATATAGTATCACCTTTCCACTTCTGTTTTTGCATCTTAAGAAGTCTTTGCATTTACTAATAATTAGCACTGATAAGTTGAAATATTTTTTAAAGATCAATTATTGAGGAAAAAACATAATTGCTTGTTTTAAATTTTACTCATTATTGAATATGATCCTAATTCTCTTTCATAAATCCACTCACAGTTCCAACTAGTATTTGTTGTTGAATAATAAGTTTGTAGAACATTTCAATTTCTTTGTGAATTTTTAGTTTGATTTTTTTGTGTAGAAGCACATTATTATTATAAAACTAATTCAAGTGGGATAAATTTATTCTTTATAGAAAAATTATAATTGTACAGCTTAATAATATAATAAATGGCACTTAAACTGTAGTTAAGGTTCTGTAATTTTAATTGAACATTTGGAGGAAAGTTTCTTATTATGGGAAATAATATTTGTCTGATTTCTTTTTAGAATTAATTTTACTTTTAAAGAGAAGAGAAATGTGGTATGTTTAAAATTTTCAATTTTATTCAAGGGATTCATTCTATAAGGAGTTATGAACTTAGTGATTTTTTAAAATTTTCTTTCTCACTTTAACCCCATTCAGTAAATGACCCCTTTAGTTCTCAAGTAGCATCGTATATATCATTGCTTCATCAATTTATTCAGTTTTGTAACAGTATTACAAAGTCTGATTTAAAAAAAAAAAACTTAAGCAAGAAAAGAAAAATTATCGATTACTTTTTCAAAGTTTTCGTCTTTTTGTTGTGCTTACCCTGTTTTATTATCCATATTTATTTCACAGTTTATAAAATTCTCCATTAGGTAGGAGTTTTATAAACTGTGATACTCTCATAGTTATGGGGGGGGGGGATGTATTTGTTGTTTGTATTGAGACAGCCTTGTTGGATATTGTACTAAAAAAACGAATGTTTTTATTTATAAAATAGTTTTAAAAGTATTGTGTGTGTAACCATTTTCAACAAACAATTTGTAATGCACCAAGGAATTTAAGTGAAGATTAGACATTATTTTAATTACTGTTAATTGGAGAAAAACCTGCAAAATGGTTATTTTATTTAATCTTTGGTAATAAAACTTTGAAGAAAACTATTGTATTATTTTTATAAAAACTGTTTTAATATGAAATTCATCATGTATAGCATTCAAGTCAATCATCCAAAGGAAATCTACTATTGTCAAATAATGCTAATGCTTAAATTTATGTCAAATTTCTGCAAATTATATTGTTGACTTTTGTGCTTGAAAAAGTCTGTAGTTTAAAGAGTATTTAATCTGTGGAAATTTTTGCAGAGAACGAGTATATCCTGCCTCCTTTTTTTGGTTTTTAGTTTGCTATGTATTTATTTGTTTGCTTTTTTTTTATTTATTTGTTAATAATTAATTACAGTATATTTGAAATATTTTCATTGTTTCAAACCAAAAATAGAAATTTTCCAAGTTTTACTGTTGCATGAAATTTTCACCTTTTAAAATTTCAGAATGAACTGTAATTTAAGTAAAAAAATATGTAATGAAATTGATACATAAAATGTTTTACAAGTTATGTTCTACATTTCATTTTCAACCTTTTTGTTTTGAAAAATCATATACGAATACTGCTTATTGTTCTTGTTTGCTGTTAACATATATGCAAATGAAATGTTCCTTCAGAAAGGTTTTTTAAAGCATGTTACTCTGTCCGCTTTTTGAATTTCAACTAGCATCATGTATATGTTGTTTATTTAAATGTTCATAATGACATAAATTTAATCATCTATTCTTTATGTAAAAAAATTGTTTTAATAAAACTACTTTTTTTATTTTTGTTCATTATACAACCCTGTCTTTTTGTAAAACAAAAGACTTTTTGCATTGTACTCAAGTTAATTTAAAATAATCTCTAAATGTAATGTAACTGTTTATAAAGAAAAAACTGTAATGTATAGCTTGATCTCAGGTTTATTTATATTCAAGGAACGAGCCTTGTAGAATGCTGCCTTTTTTTACAAGAAAAGTAGCAATAAATAAGTTTATAATGGACCAAAGTTTGGTTTTATATTTTAGTAAATGGAAAAACATGTAAAAAGTTTAACAAGTTATTCAATTTCTTAGAATGAATTCCCAGTTATGTTCTTGATTGATTGCTGTATACAAATTCATGTTCAGGACAAGTGTATTGATCATTTGATTGTATTGAAAATTAAACAATTAAAGCATTGCTGTTTTTTGTTTAAAGGCCCTGCTATCCCTATGGATCCCTCTGAAGCTGCCCAGGCAATATTTCCATCCATGGCAAAAGCATTGCAAAAATATCTCCGCATTACTCGCCAGCAGCCACGCCACACAATGCAGTCCATCCTTGACCACTTAGCCTTGTGCCTAAGCCATGATCTAAGTCCGAAGGCCTTCCTTGAGAAGTACCTTGTGTCATCTCCTGTTCTGCAGAATGATAGAGAACACCGTCCCAGCCAGACTTGGGCCTTGGTGTGTGACACGCTTCTCTCTCGACCTGTGGAAGCTGGCTGCATTTTCATGCTTCGGCAGAACGACATATCGCTGCTCGTCACCATTTCTCGCCTTCCTCATCTGTGCATCACAGAAGAAGTCATTGATCCCAAAAGCAATAAATTTGTTCTACGCTTAAACTCTGAAACATCTGTTTAAAGTAGTTGCACATTGAGTCTGCCAGGTGGCATTCTATTACAGCATATCAGGTATTTTTAATGAAACCAACAAAGGTGTGTGGTGCTTTAATTTATAACTTTTGTATATTTTGAGTGGAAATATTTTATTTTGTTGGTTTTTCAGTGGTGCCTCTTAGAAGATGAGTTTTATATATGACCATTGTACATAAGTTTTCTTATTAAATGTAGACCTCTTTAATAAGTTGAAACGATAAGGAATACTTTTTTACATAAGTTTTATTTATTCAAAGTACAATCTTTAAATCGGAGGTTTCTCCAAATTTCTGACTGGAGATAAAATGTCTCTACTAGTTATTTTTTTATGCAATGATATATGTGTAAATACTTTATTAATAGAATGTTGCTTAAGTGCAAAAGAGTTCTGGTTCTTTTATTCCAAATGTATAAAATTTGTGCATTTTGCTTTTATCTGTCTTAAGTTGTCAAAATATGTTTATTTCTCTTGTCATTTTTATCTGCAAAATTTAAAAATAAAATTTGAAATTCAGTTTAATTTTATGTGTTCTATTAAGTTTAAAGTTTTGATATATACTTTAAAATCTATATATCCTGTAGTTTTAAAAATTGAAAATTAAATATTGTTAATTATTTTTAAATTGGAGAAAGTTCATAATGAAACAAAAGCTCATTTTAATGTGTATGCAGATATAAGAAACTTAAAAAAAAAAAAATTCTTGCATATATTTGATCAATGTTAGATTTTTATAAAACTTCTGTTATGAAATTAAACATTTGTTTTACTAATGCTTGAGAGCATTTATTTGATAAATATTTTTTTAAAATGTGTTCTTATAAGCATTTACTTTCATTTTTTGTTGTCAAGGATGAAACCAATTTACTTGGAAATTTTTTTATATATTTAACTTTTGAGCAAATTGTGCACTTAATGCATTTTTTTTAAATATGTTAGTTTTAAAAGTTTATTGGCTAAATATTTTTTATTCAAGATGACAACTACACATTTTAACAAATGAGCTTATAATTTTTGTTTCCCATTTAATATCTTTAATAAAAATGTTTGTATGAACATTTATAAAATTTAACTTTTAGTTTTAAATACATATTGGTTGAATCCTATATTTAAAACTATTACTTATTAAATTGTATATTATAAATATATAGGTAATTTTTAATAAATAATAGTGCTTTGATGATAGGAACCAACTGATATATTTTTCACCATGAATCTGATATATTCACCTAATTAAGACTTCTGTTTTAGGAACTATATTTGAAGCATTCATTATAAAAATAATAGACTTTGTCTTGTTTCAAAAAATTGTGTGAAGTCTCAATATTTTCTTCTCTTTTCATTGTTAGTGAATGAATGAAAATGGTGCTTTCAATTATGGTTTGCTATTTTTATGGAAAAAAAATTGAAATCTAATGTTATATGATATTTGTATCTTCAAAAACTAAAAAAAAAATTATAACTTTTAGTTATTAATTCTGGACTCTTTGCAAAAGTCACCATATCTGAAAGAAAATTATTTGTATCTATAATTATGCACATGCTTGTATCTTATGTTATGGAACAGATCTTCGACAGAGTATTTCAATCAGTGCTGGATTTTAAATGTAATATAAAATTGTAATAGTGTTGTGTATTTTGTTATTTTTTTTTTGTTTGTTAAAACACTCATACTTGGTAAATCTGTAGAAGAAGTATAACTGGTAATGCCACATGCATTATTTACCAATTCAATTAAACAAGCAAAATGAAAATCATACAAAGAAAAATAAATTGTAAATTTAAGAAAAGTTTAAAATTTTCTCTTAGCAATATTACCACCCTTATAGAATATATATAGAGAAAATCTCCCAAATTTAGATAGAGGCACTTTAAATGCTCATTCATGAGGGCTTTCAAAATCAATTGAAACTTAGCAAAAAACACAATTTTAAAAATTTTAGTAGCTGTATTTATATAAATATATATATTCCTAAAACTCTTTATAAAAAATTCTACTGGCCATATTTTTTTTAAAAATTTTATTATTAAGCTTATTTTGTAATTTCAGTTTTGTTAGCGTATACACGTCATAAAAAATGATAGTTTTAGAATTTATATTATATTTGGGGGGGGGAATTAATTCTTTTGTGTTATTTACCTTTGCTTGTTAATAATTACCTTTATAATTTCTGCCAGAAATTTATTCATAACAGTAAATTTTAATGTTATTAATTAATGTGGTTGCATTATTAGAATAGTATAAAAAAATCAGTTGGTATAAACAAAATAGTTAATAAAAAAATTATTTTTTTAAAGAAAAAGTGTTTGAATAATTTGAAGTGCGCTTATATTTTCCCAGCTAAATATTCTTGCCAATATAATTATATAAATAAATTTATTAATGATATTTAAGACCACACACAATATTTATGATAGCTTTTAACTTTTCAGTTAAATATTTATTAAAAGTGTTTGTAAATTGTATTTAAAATGTCTTGTTTAGTTTTGATAAATTTTTGCATGATTTTTAGACAATCGCCTAATTTTTTTTAATCATTTTTAATTTACACTTCAATTTACTTTGTAAGGATTTTAAACTTAAAATCTCCATGTGTGAATAATTTGCTGTTTTCTGTTATACATTAAAAAGTTCCTAAAGTAAAATCTATTGTGTATTATAAAACTTGATTGTATTGCATTTATTAAGAATGGAGGTAAAATATTGATGAATTGTACCATTTTAAAATTCAAAGTATGGTTTTAAAAATCTTATTCAAGAATGTTATTTTCAAATTTGTTGAAAACATGTTTTGTCTTCCTTATTTGTTTATTATGATTAGTATAGGATTTTTTTTACTTACATTTAAATAATTGGTCAACCACAATTGTTTGATAAATTAAAATTAGTTATATATTATAAATGTAGCATATATTTGTCATTTTAATGATTTGAATGCATTTTTTTTAATAATATGTTTAAAATAATTTCATTCCTTTAAAAGCAATAACAGATGCTATGATCAATTACTGTTTATAAAAAGTGCATTGAAATTTTAATTAGAGGTATATATATATTTGTTTGAATTATATTTTAATACATTAAACAATTGTATTTTTATATTTAAGTTTTAATGATTCAAACGTTTTTATGTTTTGACTTTATATTCAAAATCTAGAAAAATCTGCGAAATTGTCTTATTTACTGTACACACTGGGCTTCCATGTGTGTGGGTTTAATTTTTATTTAAAAAAAAGCTCTGATTTTTCATAATAGAGCTATTAAAATTAGTTATGTGTTTGAAATTCTGTTAAGCTTTGCTTTATGATTATATTTTGCTTTTTATGATTTTCTAAAATTGTTTTGTTGCTTCCGGTGCCAATTATTTTTTACTCGGTTTGTTACTTTACTGTTTCATAATTGTGATATTTTGCTTTGGAGTTTAATTGACTTTCCTGCATTTGATTATGGTCCCTTGTTATTTTTCTTAAAGTTATTAGCATTTTTTCCCCTCTGCATAATTACTCATGTATATCAAAGGAATTTGTTTTTATTTTGAGTCACATTTTTTATTTATTCCATTTGAAGGCTGTAAGCTTCTGTACTTTTACAAGTTTTCTTTTTTCTGAAGTGAATGTTGTAGTTTTTATTTGTATTAAAATAAATTTTAAAATTTGCTGACAGTTAACATCCATTAAATTATGTATTACATGGCCACTTTCAATTCTTAAAAATAGGAAATAAATATTTGTAAGGATTAAATTTTTTTATATTATTGTATCTGTTTTCAATGAAAAAGTGAAATAGATATAGTCATAAAATGAAATTACTTAATAGTTTTCTTTATTTCAAAACAAAAAGTAGACTTGTTTGTACAATTTACTCATTTTTTATTGCATTTTTTAAAATTTCAGTTTTTTTCTGAATCGTCTTTTTAATACTTTGCCATATTTTTAGTAGTTTTATACAATGAATTCTTTTTTTTATTTTGTACCTTTTGATGATTTCTAATAAATATTTTTGTACAGATATTAAACTAGGAAAACTTTTATACTGCAATTTTTTTTTTTACTGAAAGGATCTTGTATATGATAAGAAAAGTTTTTATTATGAGATCAGACAATCGCTTTCAAAGCCATATGTTTATTTGTATATTTCAATACTGTGTCATGTCCAAACTGTGAAAATGTTCTGTAATTTTGGTACTATGGTGATTTAATAAAAAATTTCATCACAATTTATGTCTTATATATCCTTTCAATTGCAAACTCATTTTTAATTTTTCAAAAAAAAAATTATGACTGAAACACATTTAGAGAGAGAGAACCTTGTTTTGCCAAATAATTCAAAATCAAATAAAATTTTTATTTTTATTTTGGATTTTGATCCCCATTGAAAATAAGAGCCAAATGTTGCAATCTTGCACATCAACTTTTATTATCTTATCGAATTTATGTTTTTTTTAAAACATTTCTATTAGTAAAAACATTTATTTATACTTTTTCAACAAAAATAAAAATAGTAGTATTTATTTGAAAAAAATTATTCAAAATTTCTTTTGTGTGATATATTTGGAAACAAGGTGAAGCACATGACCAATGTTGCAATTATTACTCGTATAAAGACTTCTTTTCTTTTGCCATCATTTTAGTGCAACGGAAAGTTTTTCAATCGTTCTGTACGAATTTCTTACCATCGTAATGCATCAAAATTCTATGTGAAAAAGTTCATACTTTGTTTTTTTTTTTGAATCAGTGAATTAAAATATAAAATACCAAGAACTTTTTTTTTGCAATTTTTTAAAAAAAATTACTCTTAAATTCTAACTAAACATTGAATAATTTCGTTATTTATAAACATAATCACACAAAACTTTGCTTTCAAATGTCAAACGTTGTTATCCATGTTTTGTTCAAAATTTGAAAACATTTCTTAAAAATTACGGATTTTAGAAGAATTTTTGTGGTTTTTTTTTCAAAAACCCTTTTTACAAAAAATCATTTAAGTAGTTTTTTTTCTTACTTTTTTTTGTTTAAAAATTACAGATATTTGTTATATATGAACCAAATTTGGAGAGTATATTTTGAAAACTAAGCCCTCAATTAAAAGTTTAAAAAAAAATACTCAAACTACTTTTACTGGCGTTTCTCTTTTTAGAGTAATTGGCGTCGAAAACCGGTTTTCAAATCATGTGACACTTGCCTTAGCTCTTTGACAAAGAAGCTAACTAAAATTCACCAAATTTGGCGATATGTACATAATACTCTGTTTTGGTGCGTTGAATAGAAAAGTAACGAAGCATGATTATCAAAAATAAATTTTATTTCAACAACCGATATTGTGCAAAAAAGCACACATTTTGATGTTATCAGAAACATGGCTTCGCCATGAGGAATTGTTTGAAATTGAAATTTTTAAACGCATAACACACAGTATAGACGACCAAGTGTTAATCGTAGGGGGTGGGGTCGCCATTTATCAAAACGTGCGCGATTCACAACATAGGTTTATTGCCAATCATGATGATTTTGAGAAGATAATACCCAGTACGCGTTAATCAAACTAAATCTAATTTGGGAGGAAAATGTGCCGCGAGAAGCACTTTATCTAACGATAAACCCATTGTTCGCCACAGTTGATGTTCCTGTCAATCAGAATGTTACTGACATTATAGATTATATCCACGAGACATTATTAGCATATACAAAAGGGAAACAGTATCATGTACTTCCACTCATACTTAGGGGCGATTTCAATGTTGATTTCGATAAGGATGAAGGATTGAGATTAGCACAATTTTTAAAGTCAGAACTTAGTTTGGATTTGGTTTCTGGTAGAGCACTAGGGACGACTAGATATGATACAACCATTGATGCGATGTTTTTACGATTCGTGAATCGCGTATCTACCGACGTTCACGTATCATACTTTAATTATCACAAGCCTTTATTCACAGTGATTAATAATGGCCAGATAATTAATTAATACTCACAGTGATATTAACCCAGTGCTTCTCAAACTTTTAATATTTGCGACCCAATTTTCAATCATAATCTCCCCCCCCCCCCATTCAATAACAATATATTCGAATGCAATAATAATTGACTTTTATGCTAAAGCTACAATATGACCTTTATTATAAACCGTACAAATTATCTAGGTAACTGTTAAATTTTGCGTATGTTACTTTTTAAGTAATAGATATATTAAGTAAAAGTTACTTTTAAATAATAGGATAGATATACTACTTTCAATTTTTAAATTGTAACAGATTGCAATAAATATACATCATATATTTTACTTTTTATTATGTCAGAATGCATTTTATTTTACATCCTTTCAGTAAATAAATAATTTTTTTCTCAAAAAAAATATTTTATTTTTAACACGCTTGAGCCCTTCATGTAAGGTTATAACGCCGCCCTAGAGGGGTGCACCACACAGTCTTAGAATCGCTGTATTAATAGTGAAGTTAATCAATCTTCTCAACAATGTACTCATGTGTATTATTTATGTAACATAATTGACGTATTTTATTTTACCGAATCAAGATGAAAAATGTGAATAGAATAAAGAAAATACATGAATGGTTTCTCAGTATTATGAGATGCGTTTATTTACGCTGTTTGCCTACTATATAATCGAAGTAACCTTAAGGAGTAAACTCCAGTCGTGCGTCGGAGCCGACACACGCAGTTTTTTTTATATTTGTATCACTTTATAGTTTTGTATATAAGTCCTTCCACTAATTTGCTTCTGAAATCTAAATTTTTGTCTTTGTTTACAAAACACATGCTGATGTTTAACAAAAAAATCGTAAAACACAAGAAACAATGGTCTTTAACCAAAATTTACGAAATCACGACGACAAATTGCACTCAGTCTCACGAGTCCAGACGGCGCTAGCTTAAATTCGAGAGTGAAGAATTACACCTCTAAAATACGACCCCCGCTCAAATTATCTCGAGTATGTTCAGTTTGGCTTGTTTAGCCCCCTCGAATTAACTCAAGCGCACACGTTAAAGGGTTGGTAAAAAATTACTCTCAATGTATAAATGTTAAAAATGCGTTCTTTTTCAACATTTTAAAAAAAATTAGGAGGCTTATAACTGATTTCGTAAACAACTTTAATTTTAGGAAGGCAACTGTGAAAAATTTAGGACACCTCTTTTCCAGAAGCTAAGAGACATTAAATTTAGGAAGAAGGTTATGTGCTTAAACGATTAAAATATTAACATATTTTTAAAAACTGAATCCTACGTAGTAAGACATAAATAAATTAAATGTAAAAAAACTTTTTTAAGAACAAGCTTTTATTTAAACGCGCTAAAAAGAATAAAATAAACTTTTCCTTTAAAACTTTGTTTACTATCAACTTATAACGTCATTACACAATTTATATGATATAAAAGCTTGTCGCAATATTTAAGTACTCATATTTACTTAGTTTGAATTTTTAAAAACCAAAATCAATCAGGTCAAGTTATTTATTTTACTTGCTTATCTACACAGGTATATCTCGCGACAAGCTTTTATATCATATAAATTGTGTAATGATGTTATAAGTTGATAGTAAAAAAAGTTTTAAAGGAAAAGTTTATTTTATTCTTTTTAGCGCGTTTAAATAAAAGCTTGTTCTTAAAAAAGTTTTTTTACATATAATTTATTTTTTACTTTTTAGTTATCTCTGGACAGGGTTTCTCAGCCTGTTCAACTCATTGAACGCTGGTTCGCCATCCCTGGTTTAGCTGAATTAATTCTCGCAAAATGGTATTAGACTAAAAACACAATTTTTTTAAATCCGTAATTTTTAAGCAATTTTTTCAATCTTCGTGCAGATTTTGGGTAACATTGTTCTACACACGAAAAAAAAAGGTTTAGTGAGATTATCTTCATAAATGACAAAGTTATTAAATGTTTAATTAAAATTTTGACTATTTTTGAAAAACTTAAAGAATATATTATTTATTTGAAATATTTTGAAGATAAGGGATATATTTCTCTAACATATTAGAAGAAAATTTTAGTTGTTTATTAAAAAACTTCAAAAGGCATTTAAATATTTGTATTAATCAATAAAATGCTTAAGACTCAAAACGCATTTTGTAATCAAAAAAGAAAGTTTTATCAAATAATGATAATTTTTTGCTGCACATTGAATATCTTCTACGTAAGAATCTATTTTTTTTAAAATTGCTCAGATCATCTTTAGAAACTTGATTTTGAAAAAATCAATAATTAAATTCAAATACAATTAACAGATTCTATTTGTAATTAAATTTAAGGACACATGTCGTAGTGTGTGTTTAGATTACTGGTGATAAAATGAGGTGTATTTAAATTACTTGTAGGCTTAAAATTAGAAAATTCCTTTATTTTATTATAAAATTATTTTTTTTAATCGAAAATATATTGCATTTCTAGATAATATTTTTCTTTTATTGTTTTCCTAGCGGATTCCTTTTGATGGGTAAGATACATAAAAAAATGATCTTTCCGATTCTGTAATTATTTTTTGTCTGAGTTTCATAGATTAAAGTTAGATAAATTATTTAAAGAATTTCTTCAATACTCCATCTCAGTTTAACTTGGCAGTGTTGAGAAAGGTATACAATGTACCAATCTACTTGAAAAATAGCTCTACTTTTTTGTTTTGAATTTAAATCCAAGAAAATAGATAGAAATTTGTAAAAAAATTACATACGTTGTAGAAATTAGATTATTTTTACGTTGTAGAAATGTAATTATTTTTTAGACAAATTTAATTAATACTGTCAATAGCGCAACGTCATGAAATTCCAGTTTGGCTGAAAACCGATTTTCGACGCCAACTTTTGTCATTGTTGTAACAATAAAATTATTACAACAATGCAAATATATCCAAGTTGGCGCCCAAAACTAGTTAAACGTTTTTAATTAATATCTTTTTAATTAATTGCAATATCGGAATATAAATGGTCAAAACATGCATTGTCATCCAAACTAAACGTGTATACAAAATTTCAGCTCAATGGGAGGAAGATATCAGCTTCAAAATTGAGTTGCAAGATTCCACCCGAACAAATTACATACATACATACATACATACATACATTGTAAGTTAAATAAAAGCTTTTAAAAAACCATAGTTTTGTACTGTGAATTTCTCATACAAACGCTTTTGATGTTGGATGCAAAAATTTTGAACAATCAAAAGCCACGAATAGCAACTGAGTTCATATCACTCTTAACTTCCACACCTTATTAACTATGCCTTCGAAAGTTTGGGGGATCCATTTCCAATTATTTTACACTATGAGTCTGCATTTGAATCAGAGCGCTTCAAACCACTGCCTAACTTAACCTCGTAAACCCGACTGAAGATTCCGTACCGCCAACTGGCGAATCCAAATAAAATTGGGCTTCAGATAAAAATTTGGTAATAGATGGAATGAAACCATATTCATTACAATTTGTTCCAGTCCTGAAGAATTCACTATTAAAAAATTATTTATTATTTAATTATTGTTTTCAAACGAAATATTGAATGAACCGAATATGCGTTTCCAAGTATAAAACATTGATGTCGAAATTTTATTTTTGTCGTTGGAACATTAGAGCTAATTTAACTCAGTGGGTTTCTATTTGGTGGTAAGCCAATCTGTACTGAATCTGACGGATGTTTTGTTCATTGTATTTGAGTTGATAAATTTATACTTTTACGCCATTGTTGAAATAATTTTGGATGAAAATGTTGCGCCCTCGTATACGTATATAATATTTGTTCAGATTCATCTCATTCTTACATAATTCTAAGCCCGCTTTTGTGACCACAGAAGCCAGGCAGTCGTGGTCGTGAAGTCTTTTCCGGCCTTCCTTTAATCTGATTGTATGCCCTCTTTCAAACGGGGACATCTGCTCAAACACTTCGAGAATCTGTCTGCAAAGCATTGTTTCCAATGCCATCTGTCTGATGGTGTCCGATCGAGGCCCACGAAATTCCTCGTGGCAAAGGGCTAGATGTACGCTTGTCGTTAACTGCAGCTTTGAGCACCATACAGGTGACAGTATTATTTAGCTCCGTTCCATCCCAATTTTGAGGGAGACGCCTCTCCCTCAAACACTCCCACCTCTCTTCTTCTTATAAAGGCTATTTAGAGCCTTATGTATAGTTCCTTTACGGCCATGCCGCAAAGGAACTATACATTTACAAACATCCACGTCTTCTCCGGGATTCGAACCCAGGCTCAATGGCACAGCCATAACCCAGGCCCAAAAGCACAGCCATATATTCACTATACCACAGCCCATGTGGGTGGAAGGAAGCCCATTCACATGAAAGTTAGGTCATTGATTGAAAAGTCATGGATACTCCATACTCCGTTCCGTTGCAATGTACTGGAGCTCCAGCTATTCTTTCATTGGCCGCCAAAAATCATTTTCATATTCTATCGCTTGGGTGGGCAGACTTTTACATGATACGGTCTACTTCTAATTTTTTCAAGGTGTTGCGGTCCACTCTGTGGGATATGTGTGATAATCAAAAAAAGAAACAAAAAGCTCAACGATATTTATATTATAACAATAATAAATACAGAATATATGTACTTACCTACATAACTACAATAAAAATAACTTATACACTTTTAAAACTGCGTTTTAAGTAAAACACAAAATACAAAGATAATAAAATTATACCCATAAATTTAATATCAAATGATGCATTTATTATCAAAAAATTCAAAATACATCAAAAAAATAATCATTTTTAATTAAAGTTAGTTCTCGTAGTTAAAATCTAGGCAGATAGTCTGCATACTATCCGTACCACAAACTTGAATATCTGAGTATATAATTACTAACTGTTAATCTTGCAATGCATTCTAAGCGGTCGTCTGTGAAACTGGAATAAGTTGTATTAATTATATACATCGTTGAAAATGTAGATTTACACAGGCAGGTATAGCGAAAGAACAATGTTAAATGAATTGCAGCTTTTTTTACTATATTAGGATATATTAGGATTATTTATTAGGATACTTTACTTCGTCCATTAGATTCCAGAAGTTATTCTCTTAAAACTGCGTCTTTTTGGAGGAGAAAAATGTTGCGTTTCAAGAGAGAAAAAGAGAACATTTAACATATTTCTTTTACCTCTATTTTGTTCTGCCGAGCTTGTCTTGCTGCACTGTGCATAAACAGTCATGACTTTAGACACTGTACCTCTAGAAACCTCTAAAAACTGGGATGTTTCGGTCACACTTGCTCCAGCTAGACGGACTTCCACAATTAGACCTCTTTGAAAATCTGAGAGATCCAACGTTTTACGATTTTGAAAAAAATTCAAGATTTACACAGAACTTCGATAAAGCTACCGAATACTACCAGTTATTTTACAAAGAAAAATCTAGTATCTATTATTGTACTTTAGTGCTTACGAAGTGCATTAAAAAATATTTCACTTTTATTCACGGGTATTTCCTGTATTTTGATAACCACCTTCTTTTAGTGTACACGTCTAAGATCTTATGTGAAGGTGGTCCACCGGTCGATCGCGATCGACTTAATGCCCACCCGCTTCTATTGTATGGAATGCGTTTTAACAATTTCGTCTCATTCGGATATCTCTTTCTAGGTTCGTCGCTTTTTATGATATAGTGCGTATATACAAATAAGAAATTATTGAATATTTTTTCTAGTAAATATAAAAGTATCAAAATTGAAAATCTAAATCATTTCTCTCAATAATCGACAAGAAATGATTTCAGGCTTTGTTTAATTTTTTACCAAAATATGATTGTGGCTGGAAAGATCGTTTGTAGGCCAAGCTAAAATATTGTTCAATAATACTAAGTTGAAATGACATTGGCGACAAATTTGGCAGCAAAACTAAATACTTCCAGATAAATCAGGAACAATCGAGAATGATTATTTGGTGAGATAGTACTGGAAGCCTATCTAGCTTCACTGCCTGTATAAGAACGTTGCAGGGAAGGAACATTGAAAGTGTCAAGAGCTGGACAGTGACTGTGCGTTTTATTTACTCGTTCCTTAAGCCAGTGCTTCTCAAACTTTCACCATTTGCGACCCAATATTCAATTATAATTTTCATCGCCTCCCCCCTTCCTTACAATAACAATGCATTGAATTCAATAATACTATACATTGATGTTAAAGCTACAATACGATTTTAACCTCTTAAGTGCCACCAACGTATTTACACGTTTCGCTCAACCAAAGCGATAATTGCCCCATACGTCTTTCCAAAGTACGATCTTTTCTGTGCACTGCTATCAGTAAAATTATTCCGAAGGCTTTGGAATGTAATAAAAGGACTTTGACAGTGTTCAGAGGATTTGCTTATTTATCCCCTCCCCCCAAAAAAACATCACATACACGCGCCGACGTGGAAAACGGTGGCATTGGGGAGCGAATCAAGTAGCATTTCAATCAGTAGTCAAGGGATTAGTTATAAACCGTTCAAATTATCAAGATAAATATTAGTTTTTGGTTATAATTTTTTATGACAAGCTCATGGGGTCACTGGTAATTATTAAACTTGATCTTAGTTTTTAGTATTGTTAAATTAATTATAAAACACATTGTGCAGTACTGATACATTTATAAGTGTATTATATCAGTGAAAATGTGTATTTATATTTTTTTATTATGTCAAAATCTATTTTGTTTGCTTACCCCTTCCATAAATTAATAATTTTCTTAAATAATCTTTTGTTTTCAACTTTTCAATATGCTCGCAGTTTGAGAAACACTGCCTTAAGTGATACTGTGACTATGAATTTGTATTGTTGGGTCGTACACTTAATGGTTTTTGAATCTAATGTGAATTTATGTGTGTGTTAATCGTTTCCTGTTTGAAGAGAAAAATTGTTGTATTTACTACAGAGTTCTATAAAATAATTTATGATTTACTCCAAAAGAACCTAAGTGATATTTAAGTGGGTCTTTTCTACATTCGGAAGCCTTTTGATTACGTAACAATATATGTATTAACTATTGTAATTTGCTATACACAAGAATTATCTGCCAATTTTATTTTTCTATGTTTTCGAGTGATTGGCTTAAGTGGTGCCAAAGCCACTTAAAATGATTTTATATAAATAAAATGTGAAAACGAAACAATATTCTGTTATTGTAAGTAATCAGATACTGAAAAGTAATATCAGATACAATTATACAAAAATATGAGATTTAAAGCACAGCATAAATATACAAACGTCTGAAGACATTTTTAGTGTAGTAAATATTTATATATAGAAACAGAGATTTTTGCTTTCCTTTTTAGAATGAATTTTTCTCCTATAACTGTGTGCTAGCATTTTCTCTCAACAATTTCAGTAGACACAGCAACAGAGCATATTCTGCTTAGTGAACACCCAGTTTTTTAGTTTTATTGAAATGCTTAAATTTTTCTTGGAGCTGTTCAACAAATAGTAATCGAAAAATTAAACTATAATAGACCAGACTTCAGAGTTTTTTTTTTGAGGAAAGTTTTAAATAAATAAAAGGAATCTTCTAACTTAACTAAAACTCTTGATGTTTATCAATTTCTTTCTTTTTTTTAGCATAAATTTATGTTTTGAAATGAAATGTTATTTATTAAGCAAATTACATATGGATGCAGTTTGATCTTGTAATGCGTGTCATCTCTCACTCTGCTTCTACATTTGCCGATGTACAATTAATTCAAATAATTAATGTTCAGTACGTATAAGTAAAAAATCATACATTTTTTAAAACAAAATCATAAATGTGAACCATAAACTATTTCTCGCGTAAAAATTTATGAAAAATCGATTACTTACATTAATTTTTTTCTATGGAGCTGCTGATTTTTTTTTTTTTTTTTTACCTTTATAGATCTAGTGCTTTCTACAGGAGCTGGTATCACTTTTCAATGGGGCACCATACAGGCGATACCAACTGCCGCGATAAAGTAATTACGCCGCCAAATCGGCATTTACAGTAATGAGTGTGTATAAATAAACATTTTCCTGATAGATGATTAAACTGAAAGTACAGTTTGTTTAACATTTATAAACCCCGTGCACCACGCAATGTATAACACGGGGGCATACAACACAGACAAAAGAAAGGATTACAACACAGACATCCATGCCTTCTCCGGGATTCGAACCCAGTCCCTACGGCACCGCAGTCAGCTTCACTGACCACTATACCGGATGGGCGGCAAAAGTACAGTTTATCAAAGGCTTTTGAAACCCCAAATTTACGAAAAATATTCTTATTTTGTGAGTTGATTGCCTATTTTTGGTCCTTTTTAATAATAAATTGTTGTGAATCTTAAAATGAATCACGACAGTTTCATTTAGTTTCAATTTATACCGTATTTCTACTTTTTTTCAGTTAAGATTAATCACATAGTAAGTTCTAGTAAATAAATGGCATCGTAAAAAGTAGTAACTTATTACCTAAATTTTTATTTAATTTTTTTAACTAAGCACCGCGTTTAATAATTTTCTGAATAAAACCTTCCTTTTTCCTCGATATGCTTCCCTTTTAAAAATTCTGCATTCCCATTTGCTTAGTTGTTACTCTCCTCTACGCAAAGAGCTATTCTGCGCATGGCGCCATTTAATTCTTTGAATAATATTACTTTGATTTTTAATTTTTATTGTAATAATAACTTGAGATTTCAATTCATGGAGTATGGAATGACTTTAAAGCCTTGTAGAAAGATAATTCAAAACTTCTTTGGAAAGAGTAAGTGTTTAATAACGTTGCAATCTAATACAACGCAATGATTATTGGTGACAAACCATGCAATTTTGAATCGTAGTCAAGTGACCGAGGATGACAACTAAGCCCCTTAAATTCCCCACTACATCAGAGGGAGGACATTTAACCGCGACAAATTTAACCTGAATCAGCCCTCTACACGGTGGGTCTCCAGTGGCATTTGGACTCGAACTCTAGACTCGGCAAAGGTAACCACGAGCTCGTAACCATTAGGCTACCACGACCATAAAATTTCGTTAGGGGAGATTCTTTTGGAGAAGGATAACTATTTTTCTTGTTTTTAATTGGCCTCTATTTTTTTCAAAAACTCCTGATTCGGAATTTATTCTCCTTCCAAAGACTCTCCTTTCATTCACCCAACGTCTGTGAAATCTTGCTTGGAAATTTTTTTGAATTGGATATTCATATTGCACAGACCTGATAGAATCTTTTTATTAGTCATTGCAAAAAAAAATTTTACTGTCGGGATTTACGAACTTTTAAAAAGAACTATTAGACAATGTATTTTTCTTGACATTGGGGGAATAGTAAATCTGAACCCCAGCTAAGAATTTATAATTGATAATCTGAAATAAAATAATTTTATGATGAACATCTAAAAGCTATCAGTCAGCCAATAATTCCAATGAAAAAAAAAATGTAATATATTTTGTCTCAGGAATTTCAGAAATATAATTTCAGAAATTTCCAGTTCCTATTTCTCCACCCGCGCAACGGTTGTCTTAAGACAATAGAATGCCTTTTGTTTGAGATGACGAGGGCGATGCTTGAACTGGAACATCCTTCTCCGGTTGACAGCAGGCAAACTTGAGTACTTGGAACACTACTTCATATTGAAATGCACAGCTTCTTTCACTATCCAGTACAACAGTCTTCATTTAGATTTACGAGGTTTGTGTTATTTATCATTAGCACAAAATCCTTTATTCTGTCAACCTGGATACGTAGTCCTGAACCTCAAATATTAAGATCTTGCTTTCTTCATTCAAGATGAATCGGATTGTGGCTAGCGTGTCATGAGTTCGATCCCAGTACCACTGAAGAGCCGCCGTGTAGGGGAGCGATGCACGTTAAATCTGTCGAGAGCTCAAACGTCCTCCCGTTGGTGTGGTGGGGTAGTTAGAAGAGAAGGGAGGGGGTGCCAGATCAGGTGTCGTCCGCGTCACTTGACCATGGTTCAAAATTACGCGGACCGTCCCCAAAAGCCCTCGTGTGAACAGTGGGACGTTAATATTTACTCACTCAAGATGAATTGGTGATAATTGTTATTAGATTTAGGAGTGAATAATTAATTCCAATTTTTTTTAATGAAACTTAATTAGAATTTTCATATTATGTTCTTTTAGTTTTCACTTAGAACTCCACATCATTGGATTTCAATCACCATCACGTGACAGTGGTGCAAGCAAAGGAAGGTGGAGAAGTTTGTGCAGCCTTTGCGGTCTTCCTATAATAAAATGGTCTCAATTCACAAAGAACAGGTGCTAGCTTTCCATATCAGCCAGAGTGTGATTTTCAATCAAAGCCAATACATTTATCTTGAGTATATAGCTGCTACATGAATGTGACGTCAGGCGAACAGAGCCTATTAATGGAATCAGAAGCTAGCGGAATTCCAATCGATAGCATTCACAGGAAACTTTTATTTACTCCAAATTATATACGTAGAAACTATAAATTTTTTATTTTATATCCTTTTGTGAAACAAAAATGTTATTAAACAGATTATATTTTACGGAGATATTTAACATATCTTTATCAAAAGAAATTTCAGATCTCTCTCAAAAAATATTTACCGCATATTCACCGTATGACGCACGCTCCTTTTTTATCATAAAGTAATCTGAAATGTACATGAACAATGCTCTGATATTTTCGAAGTCTAGAAATAGTGTATGAGAGGATAATTAAAGCACGGAATGAAATTAAACCGAGTTTAATTAAAATACATTTTAAAAATATTATATATCTAACAATCTAGATAGAATGGAAGACGGTTTTTTACTTATTGATCAGATTAAAAGTTATGATGGAAAAATGAAATAAAATTCGAGAAGATATAAGGAAGACGATTTGTTCATATTATCCAATAATGAAAATTTACATGGCATGCCATTCCTTTTAAATAAACAATATTTCGATATATATCAATATCTAATTCTTTGTAATGCTAATATTTTCTTTATTTTTAAAACCTATCATTTTTGTAACCCACGCATAATGCACACTCTTAGATTTTGATCTCATTTTTTGTGTTAAAAGTGCGCGTCACACGCCTAAATTATACGGTACTTGAACAACAGGAGTAAAATTTTGAGGATCTTCACTTTAAAATTCTTATGGAGATCGTAATTTTAACAAAGAGAAAGCGGATCACAATTTAAAGATGTATCGGGGATGAAACTTAATTAATGAACAAAACAGGCTATGCTATTATACGGACAGAAACATTTTCAAAAACGAATAAATTCTAAAATAAAGGTTTCCCACCATCAATCAGTTTAAATTATAAAAAGACACCAATTCTCTACAGAAAATTATTTGTAGCTTCTTTAAATTTAGATAATTACATTAATAAGAATGCAATGAAACGTATCTGAGAAAAGGACACTCAGATATTTTTGCAATACATGTTCCTTTTATGCTAAAATGCTGTACAACTCTATCGTTTTCAATATTCTGCAACACAATTTGTTACTTTTATAATATTTCACTTCCTCTTTTGATTTTTCTCTCCTTTATTTTTCCATTGTTTCTTTCATCACATGCAAAACAAAAGTCATTGCACTATTTTTTATTCTATAGTTCTGTAAAAGTTTTGCTAATACATTAGGATGAAATAAAATTTCTCCATCTACTTATTTCTAATCGAATGTGAATGTTTAACTCAGAATATATCGCTATTCCTCTTTGTTCTTTCGAATACTCAAAGCAGAGCATACCGAATATTTTCGGAACACTTCTTGCGGTTAAGGAACCCAGGAAAAGGTGGAAACTCAAAACATACCCGGTCTTTTGAGCAGTTCTGTGGGCGGACCAACTATGACTTGGGCCTAATCTTGTTATTAATCAAAAGTATTTACGTCGATAGCCGATCCACAAGATAAATGACTAAAAAAAAAGCCCTTTTTATCGGAAGCCAACTTTCATACGACTTTGCGTGCTTGCTTGTCACTTTGTTCCAACAAAAATGGCAGATGGTTAGATCTTCAGCCCATCGCGAAAGGTGTGGGGGGGGGGGAGTTAATACTTCATAGTTTTTCGAAGCTGAAATATCACTTTTGTTCTTTTCAGTAGAAGGTGCGGCTTTATTTGGGGTCGGCTGATAAAGGTATTCGCAGTGGCGTCACGTATTATGTTTGTCCGGAACAGATTAATTTGCATATTCTTTAGATAAGAAGTCAATGAATGCTATTTGTGTGTTTCGTCGTTTATCATACATGTGGAGTAGAATTTTTTTTTGTATGTGGAAGAGTGAATACATGTTATTTATTACTTTTTGTGAAAGTGCAAAAATAATGTGAGCCTGAAATTTAGAACGACCATGTTTATATTTATTAAAATTGCTTAAATGTAAATTGCGGGATTTTTTAAGAAATATTGAATTTTTATACTTTAAACTAATTAGAACATAATAAAAAATTAATTTGTAGTTATTTATTGTTTCCGTTTGCACTTGTTTATTTACAAACTAAAATATACACTCTGTCACAAAAAATATATGCACCCAGAAGAAGTCGAGTTATTATCGTAAAACTTGGCAGGAATATAGTCTGGTAAAAGATATGAAGATGATTAAATTTTCAATACCAATGAGACAAGGGTAAGCGCCCTATGCGCATATGAGATGCGCAGCTGGAAGAGATTAAAAGCATAATTGCTCGTGCCATAGGGTTATTTAAACAAATCTGTTGACTTGGATAGACAGTATTATGACTAGAGATGCCTCGGAGACGTAATTGGCGACAGTACGATCAATTGTCGGACTTTGAGAGAGGGCGTATGGTAGTCCTCAGATTGTTCAAACACACGTATCGGCGGTCACCTCAGTCGGAGCGATAAGGTAATTGCTCGGTATTGGCATCCATGGATCACAGAAGGGAGGGTCTACCATCACGGAGAATCAAGGAGTCCTAGGAATACAAATGCGCGCGATGATCACGCAATCATTAGAGCGGCTACGACCGCATCAACAACTTCACAAGAATAGGTTCGACGCGATTAACCACCTTCCGAAAATCCGGTGGTATCAAGGGAAACCATTCGAAGACGACTGGCCGACCCCATCATAGGCAGTGTCGATTTAACGTTTTCCAACCTTGGGCAAGTTGAACTGTGACCAATTGGAGGCGTGTGATTTTGAGCAATGAATCCCGTTTCAGTCTCAATGCTGATGACCAGCTCATCCGAGTGTGGAGGCGGCCTGGCCACCGGTCTGATCCGGCATTTGTTTTCGAAAGGCATACGATGATTACACATGGTGTGATAAGGATTTTTGGATACACTCAATTAGCTCTAGCCGTCCTTCAATTAACTTTGACGGCACGCAGTTATGTGGACGAAATTTTATCGTCAGTTGTATTGCCCATGTCATCAATTCACTCAGGAGCCATTTATCAGCAGGACAACGCTCGTCCACATACTGTAAGACTCTCTCAACAATGTTTTTAAGGATATGACGTACTCCTTTGGTCTGCCAGGTTACCAAAACTCTCGCCAATGGAGCACTTCTGGGAAGTGATTGAAATGTCCCTGCAGCTATCCCGGAATACTGGTGAATTAACTGTCCAGTTGCAAAAACTATAGATGATCTTCCTCAAAAGGTCATAGGTGACCTTACTGATTCAATGTCACTCCATTTTTTTGGCTTGTATAGCTGCCAGAGGTGGATTTACTACCCACTGATTTGTAATGTTTTCACGCCATGTCTTCTTACTAAAACAATCTGTTCTTCTGAATTTGTAATCATTTGCTTTTCTCCTCATATCCCACATACATGTTAAGTTTCGTGATAGTAGCTCGTTTCCTTTTAAGAGTGCCTATATATATTGTTACGTATATCGGGGTTCGAGGATTTTATGCAAAAGCAGTCGTAAGCAACAAGGCAGTTCTTTGCGAGCGATGGGTATTTATTGGCGTAAATCAATCCTTATAAATACAGGATTCAACAGCAAAGTTCACAGAATAAATAACAGAAGGATTTCATACCTTCCACAGCACTCAGACACAATAAACAGTGTCTAAAATACACGTTTGTAAATGATTATTCACAAGCACAGCCGAGCTGATTAAGTTCAAGGCAAGTCTACTAATCGCTAATCAAATCAATGCTTACTACTCGCTGGTTGAAATCAGACTCGCTACTCGCTGGCTGAAACCAGACTCGCTACTCGCTGGCTCAAACCAGACTCGCTACTCGCTGGCTCAAACCAGACTCGCTACCTCAAACCAGACTCGCTTTTAGCTGGCTGAAGCCAGACTCGCTGCTCCCTGGCTGAAGCCAGACTGACTCTTGTGGCGAGTATCACTCTATTTATAGCAGAGGCCGAAAGTTCCGGAAAGATGCGCTCGCGCCACAGATTGTGAAATTAGTGGATTTCTCTACTAATTTCTAGAAGAATCCAGGGTCCCGAACTCGCAAACATGGTCGCCAATGTCGCCAAATTAGTCGCCAACCTGGTCGCCAAAAATGATGCCAACTTGGCTCTATCGCCAATATTTCGCCAAGTTCCCATTGAGAGAATCGCCATTATAAAGTAAGGGATGGCGTTGCTTGTGAATATTACAATTTTAACATGAAATAAATATAACATAGAGGAATATAAAGGCATTGCACATCCAAATACAAATTATTTACATTATTTTATGCAAAATTAGTAACAATACATTTGTGTGTGTGCGGCAAAGTGTGTTTTACGAATTTTTTTTTCTGAAGAAAAAAATTCCTGATGCTTCAAACGCTTTTTAACATTAAGCGAAAATGCACTATTTTTTTCCTGAAGTCCAAAGAAATCATTTCTTTAAAACCCTCCGTATGAATTAATGTAGGATATTTTAAAAGAGTCACTTTGCAATTTTTTAAATGATTCTATCCTGCTTATCAAGCACCGTTTAAATACTTTAAAGCAGTCTCAAAGGTTTTTAAAGATCCCATTTAGAAAACATTAATGGATTGTTTCTTAATATTAAAAGATATTTGAGGCATTCAGACTTTATCCTATTAGATCAATGATTCGATACAAATTATTATAAATAAAACTGATTTTAGTTACAGCAGAGAGTAGGAAAATCCTTCACGAAGAACTGCTCATGTTGAATGTGTCAGCACGGTGGATGACTGATTTAGATGCGCACACGGTGTGACCTGTTTAGAGAGATATTGAATGTTTTGAAACAGGGCGAAGAAGTTAATTTTTCGGTCGCCTGCTTACTACGGATAAGAGAGTATTGTATCTATCAACGCGGTCCAGATATCAGATGCAAGCAAGGAGTTGGAGAACAGCGATTAGTCTCCCCACTCCCAAGAAGTGTGCACGGAAGTACATGTTGTCTGCTAATTTGAAAATGTCATTCAATCATCTTAAGATATCCGACTATTTGAGACGACTTTTTTTTTTAAATGGAGATATGGGGATTTTTTTTGTTGCGGTTTTTAGATTTAGTTAATACATTTTAAGAAAATATGCTAAAATTAAGAAGAGAAAAAGAAATTATTTTTACTAAAATGGGAAAAAAGAGGAAATAATTTACAAAATATTACATAAACGGAGCCCATTCTGTATAAAAAGTTTATAAACAAATTTTAAATTTTGATGTATTGCTTTGCTATTTATTTTTGTAATAACTTTCAGAATAAGAGATATTTTAATTTTTACAAAAACTAAGGACTTTATCTAAGTTGTTATATGAAACTGCTTAAAAAAAACTGATTATATTCACATAAGAACTGTTATTAAATCGGTGATAGATAAATCTGAAGTTTAAAACACTTTTACTAGTATACAGAATATTTACAAGAAAATTCAGTTAATTATTTTCAAAACTTTTTGAGCAATCATTGTCCCCGTTTGAGCATTTTCAAAAAAAAAATCACATTTCGAGTAAAACGCATTTTAAAGTATGACACTTTGCTTAAAGTAGTGGCATTTGCTTTTATTAAAACACTTGTAGTTTTTGTTCTAGTTAAATGGAAAATAAAAACCTTGGTATTTTTATAAAGCTAATAAGATGGCCTACAAAATAAAATCATAAAAAAATTATCAATTTTTGGTAAAATTCACAATTTTAGGACAATCGGATACCTTAAGGGTCAGAGCAGCACTAATGCCAATTAATGCGCACTGATAACAAATTGTGTGATGCTCCGATCATAAGAAATATTGCCATGTGTTCACCAAAGGCACCCCCCCCCCGTCTTCTTTCTGACAATTCACCTACACATCCATCTGGAAGTTCGTTGAAGAATCCCAGCGACTTTGGTTTGAAACTTGTTACAACCATCTCATTCTTCCGATATCACCTCAAGCGATTTGTTCCAATTCTCAGAATTCAAAAACCATCTTGGGGTCGGAGATTTGACAACACTAATATTATCTTTCAAGAGGTGGAACATCGATTCTCCACGCTATCTACTGAGTTTTAAAAAGTTTGTCTTCTAAAGAGCAAGAAATGCACAACTCTGTATGGTTACTGTATAGAAGTATTAAAAATAAAAGAAATTATAGAAATTTGTATTTGTATTATTTTTATAATTAACTAAAAATTCGATATCTCTCTTGTGTTTGCAACATATAATCCATTATAATAAATACAAATAGTTATATACCTAAGTATAATTAATCAAAACAGTAAGAAATATTAGCTCACAATGGTACATTAGCAAACTCTTGGCCATGGGAACCAAGATTGCAGGTTTAAACAAGGTTTTGTTACCAGCCAACCTTCACCTGTAATTTGCTTACACACTAGAGCAGGGGTCGGCAACCTTTCAGCTGTGGCGTGCCAATCTAACCTACCAACATGATTCAGCGTGCCAAGTAATAGCAAATATTTGAAATCATTTGATTCCCACGACAATACATGCAGAATTAGGATAAACAGAGGCCCGAAATACAAATTTACTTATATGCTAATTATTCATCATATAAAGATATTTATTGACATAAAATTAAACATAAAATACAACTATTACTTCAATATAAATACAAATATTAAAACTGTGCACATAAATATGTATATTTTTAGAATTTTTAAGGAAAACTTAAAATATGACTGTTCTTCAATATAAATCAAAAATTAAAATTGTATATATATTATGCATTTTTAAAAATATTTATGAAACTAGAAATAAACAACATAAAGTATAAGTGTTCATGCAGCAAAGTTAAATAAAAAATTAAAATTTTGATGAGAACCTTGCCCCTGCAGAGATCTACTTGTAACGAATCTATACGGTCTTCCCCTAACCTTCTCTATTTTCTTGAAAATAATTTATTTATTTCAACCAATCTCCGCCGGGAGCCAAGCGAAATTTATGCTAGCCCGGCTAGTTCAGTCGGTAGAGCCCGAGGCTCTTAATCTCGGGGTCGTTGGTTCGTGACCCACGTTTGGCGCCAATAACCTTTATATAAAAATGTACGAGGGAATGAAAGGTGAGACAGAATGATTTAGCTGTATATATCTTATAATTTTGTAGAGTGGTGGCGTGCCACTGGAAATTGCTCCACGTGCCACATCTGGCACGCGTGCCATAGGTTGCCGACCCCTACACTAGACCATAGGAAAAGGAAGAAATATTATAGATATGTAATTATTACCAAACAAAATACACTAATATTAGGAAAAAATATAATTATTTATAATTATAATTATATATAATTATAATTAAAAATATAATTATCTATTTAGATATTAATAACTATATATCTAAAAATGTAATAATAATTTGATATTCGTAAAAGTGTAAATATAAATTAGCCAAACTATTGCTAGCACCTTGAGGCAAACCTTTAGTCTTTTTATACAAAAAAACCATTAAAACTAATGTGGTTTTCCTTTAAGAATAAATCTATGAGAGTTCTAAATTTTTGTAAATTAATATTAAGGTTATAATTACCATGATTTTCTAAAATTACTTTAATAATATCATTGATATCAATGGAATTGAAAAGATCTTCAAAATCAAAACTATGAACTGAATGAATATTTTTATTTTTTTTTTAAAATCTATAATATCTTTAATATTTTTAGTTATAGCTTTATTATATTGCTTATTGATGAAGTTTTGTATAATATTATGCAGCATTTTACCTGCAGTATAACATATATGTTTTAAAACCATTTGTTACCGTTCTAGATTTAACAGGATTTTAATGGAATTTAGATGTTAAAAATATATATGGAAACTTAATCTTATGAATGCAAACAACTAATTTTCTATACATAACAATAATTTGATTATTTATTTCTTTATGTGACAAGTCCAATTTTTTAGAAGATTCATTCTTAAAAAGTGTTCTTAATCAGATTATTACACTGCTGCTCACCGTAAATGCAACACCAAGAAAGACAAGAGATAGCACAACAAAATTTATTTTGTAGATAACATGTTGACCAAGTATCAAATGATTAAATTTATAGACTTCTGTGAAGTGTGGTTCCTGCCAGAATCAGTAGCCAGAGTAGCTACCATTGTTGGAGATCACCGCTGCCACACGCCTCGGAATTGATTCAAAGAGACTTTGGATGTGTTCTTGGGGTGCAGCAGACCAAGCAGCTTCCACACGTTGCCAAAGTTGATCTGGTGTGGCAGCTGGGGGTGTAATCTGGGTCAATCGTTGAGCAATCATGAACCACATGTTTTTTATCGGTGAAAGATCCGGAGAGCAAGCCGGTCAGGGAAGCAATTCAATCTGGTGATTGACGAAGAACCTTTGGACAATGCGTGCCACGTGTGGTTGCGCATTATCCTGTTGAAATATGACTGTGGCCAAGCCCTGAAGGCAAGGAAGGACAACTGGCTCCAACACCTCGGAGATGTAGCGCTGGCTGTTTAAAGTACCGGCAATGCGTACTAGAGGAGTGCGAGAGTTATATCCAATACCGCCCCATACGATAATACCCGGTGTGGCAGTGCGTAATGCCGCTGTTCAGCAGCCTCTCCCCACGGTGTCTCCAGACTCGAATCCGACCATCTTGGTGTTGCAGACAGATGTGTGACTCGTCAGTAAAGACAACTTCCTTCATTTTGCCACCCACATCCTTCTTTCATCGCACCATTGGCGGCGGAGACGTCTGTGGTTCTGCGTCAAGGGTAGACCAAGCAATGGAAGTCTTGCGGACAGACCACTCTGCTGTAAACGGCGTCGAATGGTACGCGCAGACACTGAATGATGCGTTACAGACTCAATGTGCTGCGCTATGGTTTGTGATGTGACTGAGGGATCCGTCACTGCCATGCTCATAATTTGCCTGTCCTCACGTGAAGTGGTGCACTGAGGTGGATGCGATTGACCACGTCGGTCCGTCGTACCCTCCTGCATCCAACGGTCACATATCCGCATTACAATTGTTTGGTTTCGTCCAACACCACTACCGATTTCCCTGAAAGATAATCCACAATTTCGGTATTCCACTATCCTTCCTCTGTCGAACTCGGATACTTGATCAAAAGCTGATCGCTGATTTCTACGAGATATAACTGATCGTTTTTTGAAAAAACCACAAGAAAAACACAATTGCCGAACTTGAAATTGTCGAAATCTCCAATCCTTAAATAGCGCTTTGAGGTGGCACCACAGGCGTGCGTGATGTGTGTCTGCGCTGAAATTCTAATCATTTGCATATCTCACCTCCGCTAATGCATGTTGTAAATTTCATGTTATTTGCGTGCTTCCTTCAGGGTGTTGCATTTACGGTGGCCAGCAGTGTATAAAAATATTTACAAAATACAGCATAATTTCCTGGCACTTTGTCTATGTAAACAATAACAGAATTCTTTTGTAAATCATAAATCTTCTTTTTTACATCTTTATAAGTAAGTTCAGATTTAGAATTGTAATTCTCAAGAATATATATATATATATATATAAGGATAATTAAATTAGATCTAAAATTAAATCCCCTATACCAATTTTAACTTTTATTTTCCGTTACATCTTCAAGTATTAAATTGAGTACCCACTTCTTATTGAAGAACAGATGGTCCTAAACAGAACTTTTACCCCCGACCATTAATTTTTATTACCTCGTATGTCATGCTTAACTTTCAAATATATCTCTTCAATAAGGTGACTTAGAAACATCTGCCTAAGTGGAACCAGTCACTTTTATTTAACGCGTGTCCATTTCTCTCTTAGAATCAGACGCCGAAATGGTTCATTGAATAAAAACCGTTTTTACAAAATGAATTGGTGTTGACTTGAAACACGACAGCTTTAAGCCGGCAGGATCTACCTGAAAATGGACTTCGAAAAATTAATCCTAAATATATTCTCAAGATCCAAAGAATTTTAAAAAACTCTAAGAAAAAAAAAACGATGCCAAAGTCAGCCAAATATTATGGAAATTGCTGTAGAGAAATAATGTGGAATCCCGAAAAAGTGCTGTATCTCTTTGCTGAAGAAGCCGGAATGGTTCATTGAATAAAAACCGTTTTTACAAAATGGCTTGATGTTGACTCGAAACACGAAATATATATATACATATAATTCAAAATATACACAAAATAGTTATAAACCTAAGATAACAATAGTCATGATAGTATAAAATCTTAGCCACAGTAGTACTATATATACAGTGGACCTCAAAAGTGTTCGTACACTTGCAATTTCTTTTAAAATTTAATGTTTTCTACTAATAAAAATTAATAAATTGGAATTGGAATTTTTTTATGATAACTGCAACTTGTTCTTAATGGAATGACATAGTTAATTTTTTTAAAAATAGAATAACTATTATTTTAAAAAATTAATAATTAAAAATTTACTGAAAAATTACTCCACAAAAGTCTTCGTACGCTTAACAAAAATCTCAACATAGTTTTAAATATTGTATTTCTTTCTTAATTTACTCAGTAGGTTATCTTTTAGTGTCCGCAACCACTTTTAAATGTCTTGGTATAGATTTAATCTTTTTTTTTTGTTTTTGTAATTTCTGCATCGATTTTTCTCCATGCTTTTGTGGTCATAGCTTTTACTCCACATTAGGTGTATATATCAGGTTTTCTTTTTAAATAAAATTATCACCAAATATGTTCTACTGGGCTAAATAAACTGACTGAGGAGGTGTTTTCAGAATTTTGGGACAGTTATAGAGACACCACGGCATGCATTGAGAGCTGTGCGCGTTGGCGTCATTATCCTGTTAAAAAGGAAGTTGTCTCCAATACCCAAATTTTGGGCGGACAATCTAAAATTTCTCTTTAAAATATTTAAATAGAGCTTATGATTCACAATACCATCAAAAAATACCAAATTATTTAATTTGGAGGCCGATTTACACCCCCACACAAGAACACTTCCACCTTCATGGTTCATTGATTCAACTGTTTTCTTGGGATTAAGTTTCAGAAAATTCAAAATTGACAGAAAATTGATTGGGATTGCAGAAATTTCAATATTTTTAGTTCTGATGGGCATATATTAGTTTGTAAATGAAAAAATGAGATATTTAATCCCATGAATTTACGTGAAACAAGAGCTCCTCCTCCTGCATGCTGAAACATAGAGGGGAAGGCGTTCTTCCGTGGCGGTGTAAATCATCTTCAGGATTAGGTAATTTGATATTTTAATTTGGATTAAGTCAAATTATTTGGTTGGTTTTGGTCTCTACATCAGGGGCGTAGTTACTGCCGTATCAGCAATATCAATGATGTGGGGCCCCAACACGTGTAAGCAAAAAACTGTTTATTAAGAGGCCCAAAAGAGGGCCCCTAAGGAACCTTCGATACAGGGCCCTCTCAGGGTACCCATTATAACCACTACTACGGCAGTGGTGGTTATGATAGAGGAATAAAATTACACAGTTATACGCATAACTGGAATCCTGTCTAAGGACATGTTATATAATTACTGAGGAATTTCTGCTTTGTTTTGTATTGGGTTGCTCCTTTTTACTTATTGTTTAACACTAAGAAAGCGTTATACCACGATTTAATTTATTATTTTAAAACTTATAAATATATATATAGCACATATCTTATCAAGTTTCACAATATAAGTTATCTGAAAAATATTGTTATTTATCAATAAAGTTTAAAGCCCTTTAAAATCTTAAAGCAATTAATTTGTACGTTATATAGGGAAATAGAATGTGAATGGTTTTAATAATGTGTAAAAACATTGTGTACTAAAAATAAGAAAATTGACAACCAGTTTTTATATCATACACAGAATTTATTATCATTATACACATCAGGTACAAAAATAGTTTCTCTCATGTACATATTTACATAAAAAATCTTGAAAAATAACCGAGAGATATAAACAATTTTGAAATAAGCGTGCGGCCCTTACCACAGAATTTAATGGACGAAGCCTAAAAAACAAGTAGGATCAGCACGTAACCTACTTTTCAGAAAGTTGCATAGTTAGATTGGGGTGCTTTGGGGCACGCGCGAAGAAGTAGTTGTTGACCATCAGGTGAAGAAGCTGATGAGCACCACAAAAAATAAAATTCAAGGTCAAGTTCGTCATATTTGTTTTCAAGGCTTCGTCATTCACAAGATCCACAAATATATCTATAGCTAAGGAAGTAGGTTTATAGGATGCAGAGCGAAATACCATCCAAGCGGTTTTCGGTAATCATCAGAATGCAATGAATGGAAAATTTCAAATCGATTTTAAATGAATGCATATTTTCTTATCTATGCTACTCGTTGATTTTGACTGTTTAACACATAAATAAAATGTTTGTTTTAATTAAATATCCCAAGGAATTTTATTTAGGCTAATTAGAGTATTTTTAAGTTTTTTTTAAAAAATAGTAAGGGAATTCTGGCAGCATCTGTGCTGGGTGTTTTATATTTGAAATATATCGATCCATAAATGGAACGCACACAAATATACGCAATACATTATTTTTTAAAGTATCAGTTTTTTTAATTATTTTATATCTTCTTTCACAAATCCTAATTGATATTTTTCACCTTTTGCTTCAATTTAAGTTTATTTATAATCAGAGAATCGGCATCTTATCAATTAACATGAAGTAAAAACAAATTCTTTAAACAAATAAGTGTAAATATAAAAGAGTATGTTTTATATTTTGTTATAGAAACTCCAATACATCATATAGATTTCAACAAAACAGGAAAAAAGGGAAACGAAATATTTGTACCATCTTTTTTTTTCTGTACTGTTATCGTGTACGTTTTTAAAGGAAAATGTTCGAAATTTTTTTTAGTTTATTTTATTTACTTCTATTTTCATCGCCTTTAAAACTTTTCTTTTTCCCAATCTCTTTTCATGAAAAATATTTTGAATAATTCTATTTTTTCACTTGCAAAAACTTTAAAAAAAGAGACTTTTAAGCTATATTAATTATACAATTCTTTTATCTACACAAAAACTGTCCAGATCTAATCTGTTCGAAAATTTTCTCGAAAATATATAAAACTGCATAAGATTTTTTAAAACGCAAGTTGCTTGAAGTTCTACCCAATAATATTGATGCTTCTAAAATATTTTAATTTTAATTATTAATTATATTATTAATATATTAATTTTATCTTACACATATTTAAATATAATAACTTACAATTTATACATAAAAGTAGAAATAAAAATATGGGAAACATTCGTTGCATTCTGATAGAAAAATATATTAGGTACATTATTTACATAAGAGCCGCAGAACAGGGAGTTGACTGCAAATATTTTAAGTAGAAACAAAAGTTTCAGAAGTCCCAGCTATAGTTCCTTTAATCATAATTTTCGATTGAAACTTTGTAATTTTTATTTATAAATACCATTTTATTAAAATATTTTAGCCACATTCAGATGGTATATATTTATATTTTTTGCAACTTCAGATCAAATTTTCATTTTTAATGGAAAAAGAACTATTTCTCTTGGATCTAATTATGTCCTTTATGTTCAACTTTATAAGAGTCTTATCTCTCGCAAATAATAATTTAAAAAATAAACTACGCTAAAAATGTTGATTCAAATAATTTATCATCATTTTATTTGTAAATGATATTAATTTTTTATATTAATCTCTTATTAGAGACATTGGTATAAATTTATGTTCATATTTATATTAATTCGTTGAATTGAAAAAAAAAATGTCTTTCATGTGATAGTTTTCAGATAAAATGTTTGCTTTCAAACGTCAATAAAAATGAAACTTTAACTTGAAAAGAGAGACTTCTGAAACTTTCCTAAAAAAAAATAAATACCTCTTACTAGAAATTGAGTCCACACAATGTTGAAATTTTTTCACAATTAAACATACACCTACTTTCTCTCTCCATATTCAATTTGAATTATATTATTCTTATTCATTAGCTTTAATTATAGTAAACGAATGAATAAAGTTTTCTCCATGTTTCTGATATGTGTTTAGATAGATAATTCTCTTAGTTTTGATGATTGAAGAGATATTAAGCATTTTCTTACTTATCAATGCTAATTTACATAAAACAAATGTTTTTGTTTTGTTTTGTTTTAAATAGAAATGTGACATTTTTGAAACAAAATATACGTTTATCATAATACAAAGAAATAACAGTAATTCTCTTTTATAACAAAGTGTGGCTCTATTTCGTAAGTTGATAAAGAAATTGTTCACGCTTAGGACATATCCATAGCAGAGAAAGAGGATATTTTTTAGCGATTGAGAAAGAATATATTGAAAAAGAAATTTCTCGAATGCAACTAGCCTTAATATGTAGTTTGATAAAAACTACACTGCTGACAATTTTTTGCATAAAATTATTGACTAGCTCTTTTTTAGCCTCGGGATTAACGTACTATTTGACAAACGAACCCATCATATATACATATATATATTCAACCACATATATGATACTGTAATATAATAAGCTTTCTTTACGTCTTTAATGAAGTATATATAGATTGTGAGTGGATGGCTATAGTGTATTATTATGCGTCAACCTCTTTTACGAGAAACAATGATTTAACCAGTCTTATTGTGACGTTTGCAAAAAGATTGAATTTTGAATATAAAAATAGAAAAAAAAATAAATGAATTTTTTTTTCAGATTCTCAATGATATTCATTCTCAACTCCTCTTCCCCTGCTTTGGACTGGACGAGGACAAAGGACACATTGAATCTATTGCTTGAGAAGAAGTTGATGACACTTAGTGCCGATGAAAACTCTAGATAACAATGTATAAAAAGAGTGAAAGGGGAGATCAGGGAGAAGTGTACAGATGCTGGATGGTCAAGAGCAGAAGCATGCGCAGAATAAAGATCTTTTTTTTTTGTACTTTTCAAAAAATATTTGCAAACTTTTTAATATTTACTGACTTATTCTTTTACAAACAATCAAGAAATGAAAATTAAAGATAGTTTTCTTCTGATATAATTAAGGAATATATTGCACCATTTTAATGTTATTGCAAAATTCAAAAAGGAAAATAAGCATAGACTCGAGGGAATCTGGAACAACTTAGTGAAAGTAAAAAAAATAGTGGTAATAATAAACTAAATGGATCATTTTACTTTTTTGTTTTTTAAACAAGATTTAAAAATTTATCTCAAATAATGACGAATATATGCTGAGTTTTTTAGTCTTATTTGAGCAAGTTTTTGAAACTGCGTCAAGATTTTTCTTTTCCTTTTGTTTAATTAAAATATATTGGATCCCACAATGTGAATAATTTTTTTTCAAGAATTTGTAAATTTTTGGTAAATTGAAAGGGATGAAAAAATTTAGAATATGGAGAAATTTCATTTAAAACCTTAAAAAAATTGAAATAACTTGAAATTTATTTTTTAATTTAGTTGCTGTTTACTATTGGGTAAAAGTAGATATATATATATAAATACTTGTGTTTAAGAAGTCTTAAACTTTTATATTTTGAAATTGGAATAACTAGATAATCAAAATTCTAACTTTGAACTTTCGAAAAGTATTTCTTTTCAAAATAGTTACGTATAAAATGATTATAATAATTATTATCAGTTCGTATAACCAAAATGCTTCATTATAAATATATTAAAGTTTTTACTTTCTGTTAAAATCTGCTTGCAAAAATACACGAATTTTGAACAAATTAATGTTTTAATAGGAATAAATTAGTTTTGATTTTCAAGTTAATTTTTTGAAAGAGATTTGTCCAAGAGAGTATAAGCAATCTCTTAGATAAAATATAAAAGAAAAAAGTAAGGAGTGTGATTATTTATCTTAATTTTGTAAATAAATAATGAAGTTTATTCTGCACAAACCTTTGCTATTTATTAATATTTTGTCATCACATTTCATTCATACTAAATCTACACACCAAAGGGTAACATGCACAAATTTTGTTTTATCAGCAATCTCGTATCATCTCTCCACTTCTCTCTCACAGAAGGATTATCCGACAATTAACAAGACAAAACGCCTTTTTTTTCTCTTTTTCTCTCTTTCATTTTATAACTTCTCAAAAATTAATGCATGAAGCATTCCAAATAGATATTAAAAGAATATTAATTTATAGAACCAATATTTTTTTTGTGAAAATTTAATCCTTCTCGTTTTTAATCGTCTGCAACATTGTATTTATAATATTAATTTTAACAATTTATTTTACTAGTTTTAAAAAAGCAGACAGTTTTTTTTGGTTAAATGTACCTTTTATAACATGTATTGATTGATATTTTCATTACCATATATTCTGTGAACGTTCACTTTTCAAAAATAAAGCTGATAATAAATCAGCCAATAATTTTTTAATCATGAACATTTTTGTTTATAAAAGTGACCAATTACTGTATACATAAAAAATATTGCAACTGATATCTTATTTTAAATAAAGAAACATCTAGAATAATTGATTTTATCTAAATTGAAGTATCTAAAGATGAAAAATAAAAATATCTTTATTTTTGTTTCATTGTTATGGAATTGTTTGCTCCTTATTACCATTCATTTTTTTCATCCCCCCCCCGTCCCGTTTCTTTTAATTTCACACTGCCATTATTTTATCTTAAATGCTACTTCTACTACATTATTAGGAGTTTTATTCATATTTTTATTGTATTTATTATTTTATATTGAAATGCTTTAGTAACCTTACCACACACCCAGTATAACTATAACAAATATTAATTATAGTAAAGGGGTCGTTACAATTTTATATTACAACAAATGATTGAAATTTATTGAAAATTTATCGTTTAACATTTTGAAACTAAAAGTAATCAACCTGTATAAATATGTTAACAGATGTGCGCACGTTTAAATTCTTTTTTTTAAATAAATAATAAATTTTAAATAATTTAAAAAATAAATTTCTCGGCTTTTTAAAAAATGATACAAATTTAATAAAATTCGTTTCAATTGCTCACTATATATATATAAACACCAAAATTGCTCTTTAATTATATATATATATATTCGTTATCATTAAAAGAAGACGACGAAAGCAAGTTTTAAAGATTAAACCATTGTGATTTTATAGAAATGTTCATTGGAAGTACATTTTTGTTTACTTGAATTCTAAGATACAGACAATTAAATTTGAATAAAAATAATCATAGGTCTAGATAATGAATAATCTACATTTTATACACATGGATAGTAACTCCTTTTTAACGCGCTTTCTTATATAAGATAAATTATTGGGAATTTCACAACCTTTGAATGAGATAAATCCTTTTTATACACAAAATAACACTTGGTAGAGATATAATACACATTCTTGATATGTCGGATAATCCCTTTGAATTCTAGAATGATATTTCCGAGTTGGAATGTTTAATGTAAGAAATTCTGACTAGACATAGTCCGGATATGTTATTATTTTTTCCTGCCCTCTGAAACCGGATACGGTTACAGAGAAGAGAAGAGTCCCACGACCTACGTTACGGTAGACGGTAGTAGAAGACACAAAATTTCACACTGAACCACATTTTATACATTTAAAGACTAGGACAGGCAGCTTTGTAGAATTTTCCTTCTCTCTTTCTTTATTTTTTTACTTATTCTTCAAAACTCACTGCTTTATTCGTTTCAAGAAGTTTAAGCTGTTGGTAGAAAAAGAACACATTTTTAACTTATAAACGAAGAGAATTTTATTCATAAAAACATTTTGAAGTATGCTTTTAGTGCAGTTACAATATCAATATCATCAATCATTGTAACTAGATCATGACGAATAATTAAAAGGTACGAGGTAAAGTAACAGAGTCACAGAAAATTGTTTCAAAGGGTGAACTGGTTTGGCACCCAAATAATTACTAGATTACTCACCTTGGCAATAAAGTCGGCCTCGGTGAATAACTAAGAAAATACAGCAAATGTGAAGAACATTTTTTAAAAATACATGTTCACATTATTTTACATCAGTAAGAAACATCTTAATTTTTTCTTATTTGCCTTGCATAATTGGCAAAAAGATAAAACTGGAGAAATTAAACAGTATTTTGAGTAAAAGGAAATTATTTTTGGAAGAAGTTGTAAATAGCTAAATTTGTTGTTCATACATTGCCTTGTTTATTATGATTTTAAACCTTTATTTTACATAAGTCCTTACTAATAAATCATCTTAACTTCCATTTCTGTATATGCAAAGTATCATATTAAGACAGATAGAAAATTTAGCTTTGTTAGTTATTTTTTTCCGTATGTTCTTATGTGAAAATTCGTTAATACAATGCAAAAAATGCTAATCAAATTAAAAATAAACCAGCTGTCAATACAAGGATGACTTATAGTATCTGTGCATAATTATGTTTTATACCTATAATTCAGAGGAAATTCTCATGCTGTTTTGCAGTTTTTTCAAGTACAGTTAAAAAAGTGCGTTCTTATTTTTAGATCTATTTATTCTCGCTATTGAAAAGGAAAAATGGGTAATTAATTTTTTTGTTGCAATAAAAAAAAAGCTTCAAGCAACCTTTTAAGTCACCAACTGTTCAGAGTTTTAGAGGGGGAAAAAAAGGTTTTTCTTGCACACACATGGTTTTTCTGTAAACAAAGCCGAGCTTTCTATTCAGCGTTTCTTTTTACGACCACCCCTCCCTAATAGACGTCGAAGAAAGCCATAACAAAGTTATCTTTTGTTGGCTTAGAATGCTATTTGAGGGTTTAAATTGTTTATTCTCATTGAAGAAAAGATGAAACATCCGGTTGACTTTTACACAACATATTCGTCCAATAATAAATATTTTTTAAGCTGCTCCTGCAATAATTAGATATTATCGGTGAAAGAACTCAGAGAAAATAAAACATGGGCAGGATTGTTATTTCTGATTGATAAATTCAAATAAATATACATTTGTGTATAAATAATGTTATTTTAAGTATGATATATGTATAAAGCAGAAAAAAGTGATATTTCATTTAAAGAATTATCAATGCATCGATCAAATTTTTAAAACTTTTTTCTTGATTTATATTTGTGAAAAAAGATTATTATCGCTTTTTTATATATATATTGATGAATATGATATGAATTGATGATATTTAAAAATGCACTAAAACTTCATACATTTGGATAAAGGCTAAGATCAAAACTTAAATTTATTTGAGTGGTATAATTCTTCTCTCTCTTTTCTCCAGTTTGCTGTTACCCTTCTTTAATTGGTAAATAAATCATGTATGCCTCGTAATCCTAATAGGTTTATATGTATGGAAAATTATTTTGTCGAGAAATTTTATAACTGAGGGAGAGCTTTTAGAAGCAGATTTTGAAACTTGTTTCAAATATCTGTTCTTGAATCGCAAAACGAGGCTGTTAACATCTATAAACATTATAAACACGAGCCGTTTGCCACAAATTCAAGATATTTTTAAATACAGGCCCACTAATATTTACGATAACTCACAAAAGAGTCAACCAGTTATCCAATTGAATTTTTAAATTTTTTCGAATTTCCCAGTTAACTGTACACAAAATTTTGGAACTCGAAATTGGTTTCCCATTCACACTCCTCAAAAATCTTGACGCATCTTTACTTTTATATCAGAAGCAGATGATCCGCTGAGGTCATTGAGAAACCCGTGTCCAGTGTTATCGAAGCTTTTATTCTGTCCGGACAAGCTATTGAAAAAAAAATTGGTTCTGAAGATTCCAATAGTTCTATCAAATTTTCCATTCCAGTTTAAATGACTACAATTCCCGATTCATCTCTACTTTGATTTGGATATCAGTAAGGTCCTAAGACAATTTCTTCTTGCGTTAGATCTAATATATCCGTACTTTTCCCACAGATAATTTAAAATTGGTTGCTCAAAAGCTGTCAGTGCTGAAAATTTGTACATAATTGCTCCAAATAGAAAAATGATTTATCAGGAAACTCTTTAGATTGCTTAAAGATATTTTTAATAGCTAATTGCTATAAACAATTTATATTACTTGTGGAGCTAATTTATATATTCTGTTTTAGAAAATACTTTGCATAATTCGATTATCATCATAAGAGCTATATATTATTCCAATTTAGAAGTAATTATTTTAAGATCCTTAGTGTTCGACATAATTATTTATATTCCATTTGTGTTATTGTCTGTTCTTATTTATGCTCATTTTGTTTTAATTATTTAATTCATTTCTGTTTAGCTAATTGGATCGTATTAGTTTTCCAGTTTAATTTAAAATACATATTTCTCTTCTATGAAAGTACCTTTAGAGCGTTCTTATATCTGTTTCTATGAAAATATTTTCGAGATCGTTTTTAAAACTAGTTCTGTAGTAGTTCTGTAGTTTCGAGTAGAGAGAATACGATCAACGGTTTTCATTAGTTTTAAATTAAACTTTTGTCTGTTTTAAATTAAACTTAAATTAGCTTTTTGTCTGATGTAGCTTCATTTAAGTTTATTTTCTTACAAGAGCTGATATTTTAGCATTGGTGTTCCACATTGGGCTGAAAATTACGAGCTATTGACCGCCTGTTATGCTATTGAGCTTTACTAGATATCTTCTAAATCCTTTCGTTGTTAACTACTTTAAAGTTCATTGAAAGTTACTTAGAAGATTATTGAGAGGTGAACTCTTATTAAAAACATTTAAAAGTTTTGTATATATTCTCTTATACATTGGACTAAACACGAGCCTTCATTAAAAAAGTTATGTTTGTTAGCTGGATTATTGAGCATAACTTAAAAACTACGAGACGAGCTTAAATAGAGCGAAAAACAGGCACTCCACATGATCCTAAAATACTATCTTAGCTTTAATTAATCTTGCTATGCCTTTAAATTTTCATTAAAATTCAATTATATTTTGCACCAATTTTTTTCAATCACATTTCAGCATCCATTTATAATTATTTTAGAACATCATTTTGTTTTAAATATTATTTATTTAAAAATGAAATAAATTCTTATATTATTCAGAAAATGCCCAAAAATGATTAAATAGTAAGTATATTGTGCCAAAGTTGAAACTTATTTATATTCCAGAAAAACATAAGAAATTTGTTTTAAAACGTTTACTTGTTTTTAATGCGATCTGAAAAACAATAAAAATAATTTTCTCAAATAAAACTATTAAGAAAATTTAAGTAAGGACCTACTTTGTCACATTGTTTTCGACTTCATCTTTTCTCTTCCGACTGCTGAAAAAAAAAAAAACATCAGAAATAAAAATTATTAAAATTTTTCTATAAAAATTTATATTTAGAATTTTACGACATAAACAAAGAAATGAAGCATTATTCCTGAAATATATAGAATAATTCCTTCTTCTAAGCGTAACAAATAAGAAACGAAATTATTATCAATTGAATTTTGTGTAAAAGAATACTGACTACAGGCAGTCAATAATAATAAAGTAGTAAATTTTTAAATTTGGCTATAATTGTAATTATATAAAATTCTTGGATCACATATATGTATGAAATGTTTATAAATATTTAATTCAAGATTTATTTGTGTTTTAATTTAGGACAGTACATTTTATTTAAGCGAAAGAAATGCTTTCACTATTGCTAGAGATTATTTCTTCTGAATTATTTTTACTATACCATATTAGTTGCAAAACCATTCCCTTATAAGACAGTCATGAAAACTAAATGCAGTGGAAGAAAATACGATGTAATAATGAAGGAACTTTGCTTATACATAAAACTTTAATGGGTATACTAGAATATAAACATCTCTTGTGCTATATTTAATTCGAATTTTAAAATAATTAAGCCGATTTTTTTCCGAGAGTTTTTTTAGAAAGAATTGAGGAGGAAGAAATATGAACGGTTTGGAACTCAGAAATTTTGAGGATAATTTCTAGTGAACTTTGTTTTGGTTGACCTGTGGGGCCTTACCTCTTTGTTCTCTCCTTTGTCAACTGTGTCTGACGTATTTTCCCCGTACTTCTCATTCAAAGAGGCGAAGTGAGTGAGGGAAGACATTTCATTGACGACCCCCTTTCTCTTCTCCTCCCACTGCTCTGGGAGGTGCTACTATTCGTGCAGGAGGGGAAGGAAGGCTTTTGATACGAAGGGATATCATCTGCAAATTAAAAAGTGACACATTACGTGAAAAATCAACTGAAATTTGACAAATTGCCAATAATTCATACTATATCAGAGGTAAGTGAGTATGAATTTATAAAATAAAATAAAATGGGAATAAAAAAAAACATAGACAGTCTAATAACACCCAATTCCGCATTCACTTTTAAGTATTAAGAAAAACTTATTGAAGTGATGTGGTTGGTATTTTAAAAGAAATTTCTTGTTATCTAAAATTTAAATTAATGTATACGAAAAATATTTGCTTTTTTTTTTCAAAAGCTTTTTGTACCTATAAGTATATGAACAAGTAATAATTGAAGTCACAATCAAATAGAAATGTGTGATTCAATGCATTTGTTATATTAAAACCACCCATATCGTAGCAGTAAAATTCAGTTTCGTTTATATTATGGGACAAATTTTTAGCCATTTGTAATAAGTGAAGGGTTTTGAGCTGTATATGGTCCCCTCCACTTAATAATTTGTAAGGCGGTGCACGAAGGAATCAGACAGTTTGAAATTTTTAGATATTCCCATGTGTAGCCATGTAAAATTGAACTTGTCGGGTGCCCCCTCCACTCATTCTCTCTCTCCAGACTAGATATGTGTCTTTGTTTTTTATTTCATAATGTAGTAAAACCAACATAATTTAAAAATAAACTTAACTTCTTATGATTTGGAGTTTCAAATTATTTTAAATCGAACATGTAATATAAAATATTTTGTTCTTATATGCTCCGTATAATAAGAAATAATTCTAAATTTTTAGTTTTAATTTAACAAAAAATTATTTAATCTTGTTGATACAAAACACAATATTATTTCACCAGCTTCATCAATACTTAAACAAACGAATTTTCCATTTTAAGGAAACATGAATTAAGCTTTGTGATAAATTATCAAATAAAACAGACATGGGATATGTTATTTTTTTAAGAGTTGTGGCGAAAAAATGTATGAGCTTATAAAACAAAACTTTTGATTCCCTTTTTGCATAAATAGTAATTTCAAAACTGCTATTGCAAATATATAAATGATAGGTTGCTAAACTTATTTCCAGTTATTCTTTGTTTAATTAAAACTTATTCTTGGGTTTTTTTAAATGTAAATATTATAAACTTGCTTTCATTTTTAAGCTTTCTCCTTTTCCAACAAAAATAATTAATCTGAAAAGTTATCAGTTTACTTTATATATCTTTGCTTTGCGTTGATATTTGTCAATTTATATCGCTAAACACAACCAATGAAGTGAACTTTCTTCATTCAGTTCATATCGGTTGTTTTAAACAAACACCACGAAGAAAATTATTATTTATAAAGTAAGTTTTTTTAAAAAAAAAATGGAAGCCCATAAAACAATTATATAAGTTATTCATACTATTATCATAAGAATTTTGAACATTACAGAATTCTAAAAACAACCAAAAAGCTTGAATATCTTAAGAAAACGTGTTCTTTAAATTTGTAAATAACATAGGCATAGATACTTTTAATACTTCAGAGATTTTAAACAAATCTTTTTTAAGCAACTGTTTCCTGTCCTGTATGGAGTAAAAATAAAGTTTTTTTTAAATGATTTTATCTGCTTATTATGGTTATTATTTTATGATTTGAGAGTCCTTTTTTCAAAAGAATGAAGGAATACTTATTATGAAAAATTTATATACAGTAATGACTTTTACATTATATGTATTCATATGCCTGTGGTTTCTAATAGCTGTTATTCATTTCAGGAATAATTTTTGATATGCAAGTATACTTTAATTTTTTACAAAACTTTGAATAATTAAAATAATGGGGAAATGCCTAAGATTTCAAATAAATTTTTATTAGTAGTGGAGATGGCATCAATAAATGCATCGTGAAAAAAATACCGGAATCAAAAGTTTACTTAGTGCAGTGTTACCGCCATTTACATGAATTTGTGGATGGGTATGATTAATTAAAATAAGAGCTTCAATACAAAGAAAAGATGTCTTTTTTTTTTCTTCGATGTAATTTAGTTATATTTTTCAGTTATATAGACAAAGAGGTTTTTTTTTTTAAAAAATTAAAGAGTATCTTGTTTTTTACATCACAGCGTACATTTGTCATAATTTTATTTAATTTTCTAATACTGATGTATAAGTAAGGAAGATATATACTGCTGGCCGCACAAAATGCAATGCCCTGAAGGAAGCATGCAAACCATTTGAAATTTACATCATGCGTTGGCAGAGATGAAATATATGCAAATCATTATCATTATAGCGCAGCCGCACATCACGGGTGACCGAAGCGCCACCCTATATAAGTGGAGAACAGATTGGCGATTTGAAGATTATGTTTCGTGGTTTTATGTACATCGAGCATCTTTTGAATAAGTTTCTGAATTCGGTCGAGGAAGAATAGTAGCCTATAAGGATTGTGGATTATCCTTCAGAGAAATCGGTGAACGTGTTGGATGAAACCAAGCTACTGTGATGCGGGTCTGTCATCGCTGGATACAGGAGGAAACAATGAACCGACGGAGCGGATTGCACCATTGCCCGTGATGACAGGCAGATTGAGCGTATGGCAGTGATGGATCGATCAGCCATATCAAGAACCATACACAACAGATACAATCTGTTACGCATCATTCAGTATCCGCTCGTACCATTCGGTGCCGTTTGCAGCAGAGTGGAATGTCCGCAAGATGTCCATTGCTTCGTTTACCGTTGACTGGAAACCACAAGCGTTTGCACAGCCAATAGTGTGATGAATTTTGTGTGGACATGGACAACAGAATGGAATAATATTGTGTTTGCTGACGAATTCCGTGTCTGCCTGCAACAACACGATGGTTGGATTCGAGTTTTGGGACACTATGGAGAGAGGTTGCTGAACTGTTGTGTTATGCATCGCCACAGCTACACTGGTCCTGCAACCGTTAATATGGTTTGGAGAAGTATTGGATTTCACTACCGCATCCCTCTAGTACGCATTGCCGGTACACTGAACAACCAGCGCTACATCTCTGAGTTGTTGGAGCCCGTGGTCCTCCCATATATTCAGCGCTTGCCATCAGCCATATTCCAACAGGATAATGAGTGACCACACGTGGCACGCAATGTTCAAGATTCAAGAATTCAATTACTTTACCCATCAGATTGAATTGCTTCCTTAGTCTGCTTGTTCTCCTGATCTATTGCCAATTGAAAACGTGTAGTCCATGCTTGCTCAACGACTGGCCCGGCATACCCCACCCGCTGCTACACCAGATCAACTTTGGCAATATGTGGAAGCTACATGGATTGCTGTACGCCAAGGATACACCCAAAGCCTCTTCGGTTCTATGCCGAGGCATGTGGCAGCGGTTATAGCCAACCAACAATGGCAGCTACACTTACTACTGATTTTGTCATCATTCACACGTCACTATAATTTTAATCGTTTGATCTTTGTACAACATGTTATCTGCCAAATAAATTTTGCTGTGACATGTGTTCTTGGCGTTGCATTTTGTGTGGATCAGCAATGTGTAGATAAAGATTTAAAATAATTTTAAATTCATTTTGTTTTATTATTATATTTAAATTGTTAATTATGTTAATTATTTTGAAACATTATGTGCAATTTCAAATGCTACTCCCGATTATCTCTTTCTTATCATTATCAAGTTTCTTTCGTAGAGATACAGATAATTATTTTTAAAAAAGAGTTTAAAGTGCGAGAAACTTGTAAAATGTTTGTAAATGTTCATTAAAACTTACATTTATCAATCGCATTTCTTGGATATTGATTCACTAATTCTAATTACTAAATGTTAGATAATTTTTTGATGCGATAGATATCTAGTTAATTCTTTGATTCTCAGATTTTCCAAAATTGAATAAAAAAGTAAGGTAATACTTTTATTTCTACACACACACACACAAATATTTCACACGTTTATAATTTAGTTTATTAAATAGCCTTATAAAAATATATAAATAAGTTTTAAAACTATTTTTTTCTGTAAAGCTAATGTCAATGAATATTGTGTGTGTGTGTGTGTCAATTTTGTTCTAGAACTTATTAATGAAACGATCTTAAAGTGTATATTTTTAAAGAACTTGGAAAACATGTAGGTTATAAAATAGTGTATTTTTGTTTTGCTTCCCGCTCTGTTTCAAATTATAACAGTTATAGCAATAATAACAGAAATTTCAAATATGAAGCTAGGTTTTCCTTTTTTTCTCAAAAGTAAATCAAAAAAATTCAACACAATGTAATAGGAAGTCTAATAGAGCTGTAAATAACCGTTAATATCTATATTATATTTAAAAGATTTCTAGGAGTGTTACATTAAATTATATGTCAATTTCCCATTGCTGGAGTGGATTCCATTTAAAAGATGCATTTTAACACAATGACTTCCCTGACTCTTATTCTAACTTTTTTTTTATCTCATTCGTTCACAATTCATTTACGTTCTTCTAGTCCAAAAAATCTCTCAGAAGAAGAATATTCTTTCTTTAGAAAAGCATTCACCCATAACAGCAAAGTAGCAGTTAGCAGCCATCTAAAAGCCATTCGCATCAGAATTCTTTCTTTTTTCCTTCATTTTTTTATTTCGTCTTTTTACAATACCTCGCGGTTCACTGAGCAAAGTACGTTTCACCAGATACATAAAAAGAGATTTCTCTCTTGGATAATGACGCTAATAAAATTTGGATTTCAGTGATTCGAGAGAAGGTAGCGAAGAAATGTGAAATTGTTTTACTCGCCATTTTGCTGCTTTTCGTTCGTCTCAGGATCCTTCCATTTCTGGCAGTTCCGAGACGGAACTGTTCCGCTGTTGTTACCATCTTGGCTGTACGAACTGGGTGGTCTAGAAGTACGATTCCGAAGTGTGGTTTGTGCTCTGCCTACAATCGAATAAAAACAGGATCACTTATTAATCTGAATAAGAAATTGTGATTATTCAGTTGATAATTTATGTACATGAGTATATTTATAAATTGTTATCAGCAGTCAAAGGAGCTTATTTATATCTATCTCATAAATATAATGTAGTATATGTGACTCATATTTTGCAGGCCTTTCATTAGCTGCACCTTCAATTATTATTTTTTTCGATAATTCTTCGGAACTTCTTAAGTTGATCACCTGAATGAAAGGAATTATTTTATAAGTATACTGAGGGAATTAACTGACGGAAATTGAACTTAGAATATTGATTCATACTTGCGTTTTTATTTTATTATGTAGCTTCTGAAAATATACGATATCGTACCTTAAAAATATTATGAAATTACACAGTTAATATATTTAACTTTCCGAAATGGCATAATCAATCTTTGGTGGAAAAAAGGAAGAGGGGAGAGGGGTAGGATTCTCTGTTAGTATCTTATTTTATGTAACAAAGAAAGCAAAAGTTATACATCTCATCTATAAATTTTCACAAAAAAAGAAATGGCTGTAATAAGAATTTTAAGATCTATCGGAATTTTTAATGATAAAAACTAAAATGATCTTCAATAATAGTACTTAAGTTTTTTTAAGAAATTGATTGTTTTTTACGTAACATTATTTTGTTCTGCTTATAATGTTTAACTGCTAAGCTATTTTTTTCCATGATTTTTCCCCTAATTTTTCATTTACAAACACTTTTTCAATTTTTTTTAGAAAATTAATTAAAATTATCCGAAGCTCCAATTAATTTTTAATGAATAAACTAAGGGCACATTATTTTAAAAGATATTAACTATTTTTAGCGCAGCAGCAGAAGATATAATAGGTACCAAAATTAACATTAACATCACCAAGCCCCCCCCCCCTCCTCCTATACTACACTTTAACCATCTTACTTTTCTACATTTCTTTTTAAAATCAGAAGTGAGATGGCTTGTTAAAAATCTCATCACAGCCTGCAAGTTAATGTCAGCCAACTTGCATCTATTGTTGATCATCATACAAAATTTTTCATCGACCAAATATGAAAAATATTTTCCCAGCAACTTTCTTCATGCATACAAAAGTTTCAGCTAAGGTTTGCAAAAGGTAATGTTATGTCATTAAACATTTCTTTCACACTGATCTGACTGTAAGTCAATAAATTCAAGCTGTAGCTTCTCAGGTGTATCAATATTAGCAGTAATGGGATAAGAACGCAAATTGAATTTAGGCTCAACTTTCTTAATATCCTGATATTTTGTGATCTCGTTCTCCAATGTAGATGATCGCTAATCTTAGCAGAAATATTTTCAGGTAATTTTTTTGTTTCAATAATAAAGAGATTATTTTTGGCTAATAGCGGAAAATACGAGACAAATCTTTAGTCACGCACAGGGAAAGAAATTTCGATACAATGCAGATTTTCTGTCATGGCGGGCAGCAAATAAAAAAATATATTATTTGCAGACCACTACTTTGCTAACCCTGAGTTAGATAAATTAGTATCCAATTACATATAATCAGTATACAATTTGGTCGGGTTGGGTCCATAAGTCTTTCTGAAAGTTCTATTTTTGAAATTTACTCCTTAAGAGTTGATTTTCATGTAAAGCCTCCTGTATGGAAATATTTTATGAGGAGTGAAATTAATACAAGCGTTAACCCACACACAAAAAAGCGCTACGACCGCGAAGAACCGACTGAAAAAGATTTTCGGTTTTTTTTTTTTTTAAAACTCCAATCTTATTTTCCGTATCAAAATCAGATAAAAAATAATTCCTGAATCAGAAAATTATTTTATTCCGCCATGATATGGTATAATTTTTTTTTTTTTTTTTTTTTTACAAAATAACGATTGTTTTGCATTTTTTATGAGTTTTTCTAAAATGAGTCAATATCGATGCGTTTTTATGAAATTTTTTCAATCATTCTGTATGAATTTCTTATCATTGAAAATGAATGAACACTCTGGTTCTACAAAAGTTCATACTTTGCTTTTTTAGAATCAGTGATTTAAAAAATAAAATACCAAAAACATTTTTTCTTACGATTTTTCAAACATAGTCAGAATTTTAATTAAACATTCAATTCCTTCGTCATTTTTTTTTTTTTTTGTTTTACTTTTTCCAAAAAAATCTTTAAAGAAATAACATATTGTTCAATATTAAAATCCGAAATTATAATTTTTAGTAACAGTAGAAATAATCTATGAAATACTAAGGGAGTTCGGGGAGATGTATAAAAAATTATGTGATAAATTTAAAAGTAAACTAATGTAAATTAAATTGAATTCTGCTCGGCATTTAGTTAACCGCAGTTTTTATGCACTGAATTAATACTCACTTTGATATTCATAATTTGATAACTTAGGAAAAAACCCTTAAAATCTCAAAAAATTAAAATAACCTTAAAAGAGGAAACAAAAATTGGCCTTACGCAGAGGCATGCAAAATGTTTAAAATATGTTTCAATTTGATGATTTTTTTAAAAAATTTTTTTACAGCATTTAAAAAAAGTCTGTTTTCGATGCTATATTTTTACAACATAGCATTTTCGAATTAAATAGATAGACACTTAATTAAGACTTCCTTATTTACTTGTATGAGGTCGCAGAAAAATAACTGCGCGAGAGACATATTTCACACAAAGAGACATAATAACCAGAAATTTTTATTTTTCTCACCGTGGCGAAACGCATTGTTTATAAAAGAGTATATTATACTCTACATATCAAAATGAAGGCTATTGGAGATGCGCCTCGTAATTTTGAACCTCATTCAACAGACACCGAGTCAGCATTCCACTCTCTAAACTACACATCACGCCAACGGGCTTTGAGCCTCGATAGATTTAACATGCATCAACTCTTTTATACGACAGATCTTTAGTGACATCGGGATCCGACAGAGACAATGCTGGTCACGAATGTACACACATGATCACAAGGCTATCTTACTCGCCAGGGGACGAGTATGCCATCGAAAATGGTATCTTACTAGCCAAGCAAAAATTCGAATTTCCTGAGGAAAAACAAATGCTAGAAGCTCCACAGAAAAGAGAGTAAGATGGAAACACCAAACCCAAATAAACGCGAGGTAGGTCAATAATCAATGCATTCTGTTGAATAGAGGTGTTTGTTTCTTCAAAAAAAAGGAGTTTGAAACTATAGAACACTTTGGCATTTTAGAGGGGAATAGAAGAGGAATTCCAATCATTCTGCACCAGCAGACTATCGGAGGATCAGAGTGAGTGAGTGCGAGTTATAAATTACGTCGCACTATAAAGCTGCACATGGGCTGTGGGCAACGGACCGTGTAATTTCTAACCATGGTCAAGGGATGAGAACGACACCTGCGCTGGAACTTCCCCTCCAAACTTCAACACCACAACAACAGCCGCCCGTCTGGAATAGTGGTTAGTAACTCCGACTGCTCTGCTATTGGCCCGGGGCTCGAATCCCGAAGACGGCTTGGATGTTTGTAAATGTATAGTGCCTTTGTGGCATGGGGGTACTCTAAATAGCCGTCGAGCCACAAGTCCTCTCGTGAGGTTGGGGGAAGGGGAAGAGATATGAGAGGCCCTTACTATCCTTAGGGTGTTCTTCCTCAAAACTGAGGTGGAACCAAGCCAAATAGTACTCCACCTGCATGGTATTCAAAAAAGGCGGCTAACGTTTGATGTAAATCACTAGCCCTTGCCACACTGTATTTCGTAGGCTTCGATCTGACACCGTTTCACAGGTGGCATTAGAAACACCAACACTGTCGGAGGATAGGAAAGGAGAAACGAATTAAGAGTATTGTTCAGGGTAAGACTAGAGTTTTGTTTTTCGTGCAGGGTTTGAAAGTATTTGCTTGTATTCTTATTTGTTTACCTAGTTCTGAAGGTCAGTTTTTGCACGTTTCTGGACTAAAGGAACACGAGAAAAAGATTATCAAGTTGGAAAATCTATACAGTTATTATAAGCTCTATATATAGGTTCTCAACGTGGGCGTTTGAGGTTTTCAGGGGGCGTTGAGATGGCAAGGAGGGACTTGG